>CAJQZP010001050.1:0-161006 GCA_907164705.1 Parnassius apollo | reverse complement strand
GATAATTCTATGGACGGTACGTCTTATAAAATTAAAAGAAATCTTTATAGTCTATCTATTTACCCGACTACTATAGAAGGAGGGTAATGTTTTTCAGTGTATGTACGTACTATGTCTATATCTTTGGCATACTCTGTAGCCTATACCGTTTTATGGATTTTAATACATAGGCTGCCGTTTGAGGTGATGTGGAAGTGACATAGGTTACTTTATCTGAATTTATCTCTTTACTGAAGGATTTTAGTGTAATTGGTTTTTTGTTTATTACTGTTTTAAACATTGGGCTCATTAGATGTTTTCAAATTGAATAATCGTATTGTTTTTGATCTGATTCTTTTTTTTTTCTAAAACAACCTTCAATATTTTTTGTAGATCTGATTTAAAAGAAGCTCAGTTTTTTAACTTTGATTATATTTTTTAATTAGTTGAAGCCGGAAATTTTCTCCGTTAACTCGTTTAATAACCTGTTTCCTGCAATCGGCTTAATATGATGACTTCGGAATATCGCCCTAATTCTTTCTTATCAAAACGTCCGCTGCATGTACCTAATGATTCCTGTTTTATCTTGATTTAATTCCGATAGTTATACAAAAAAATATACCCTAATAGAACAGTTTTAAGACCTTTAATCAAATGCAGTGTTTTGAAACATCAATGTTTAAGTTTTTTTATAAGTTTTCGGCTTCAAATCAAAAAACAAATGAAGATGTTTGTTTTGGATGATTAAATAAATTAAGCCTTAGCAGTATAGAGTTTAAGTTTAAATTGGAGCTGACATCATTTGCTTAATCTAATAATGGGTAAACAGTTTGTGGGTTTCGTAAAATATATGGTATCAAACTCATTATGAAATTCTATAAACTGCTTTTAGGGCATTGAAATGAAATGAAGTAATTCATTCGCAAAATATGGGTTCACAATACGATGATACGAGTATTAAAAATTATTGTCCTCAAAATAATCCACTAAAATTTGCATGTGAACATTTATATTAGATTGGATATTTAAATTTGTTTTGAACATCCTCTTAACATCAGGCGGAATGTGTACTCGTTGATCACTCTTATTCTATCAAAATTCCATCTAAATTGCTTAGGAATACAACAATAAATTCCGTTTACCGTACAGGTTGTTAGATGGCGTCTCATCCGTGGAGCGATTTAAAACGGTTCAAAATCTTATAATTTATTAACATAACAAAATAAATAACAATATAATTATTGATCAAAATTAACAATAATATATAATACAATAATAATATTTTTAAATGAGAATTTGACTCTGCTATAAAATATTTTACTATTGTTTTCGTTCAAATAGTGCCGTGGTAGCTCAGATGGTTAGCGCTCGCGGTAAATTTCACAATACGCGAGCAAACCGGGTTCGATCCCCGCCGGCACCAATGAAATTGTCAATTACAATTTTAACATAATATTAACAAGTACGTCAACATACATTGGAATATCACAAAGTACCCTTTCTTATCCTATATCCCTCTCAGAAATCGCAGGAAGCTATACCAAGCAATGGGACGGATATTACCGTATGCTACTTCCATCATTGCAACTAACAATTTCATTGGTGCCGGCGGGGATCGTACCCGGTCGGACACGCGTATTGTGAAATTAACAGCAAGCGAGCGCTGTACCACAGCTCCTCAATTAAGTGCTGATTTACCACGTGCTCAGCGGTGAAGGAAACATCCTGAGGGAAATCTGCATGTAAGAAAAAAATATTTCGAATACATGTGACGTTCGCCAACACGCATTGGGGCAGCGCGGCGGACAATTCCTTGCCCTAAAACCCTCACAGAAATGAGTGTAGGTCTGTGTCCTACAGTAGTAGTGGTAGGAGTAGGACGTATATAAGCTGTAACTTTTTTAAACTTCTCGTTCAAATATGTGCCACTGAGAAATAAGATCGAGCATAAGGCGTGATACTACAACGGTAATAATTGATATTATGTAAAGCATACTGTTGCAGCTTAATGAACGTCCTCTGCTAAACATAGGCCTTTCCCATAGAATGCCTCATAGGGGGAAATATTTGCCATCATTGCCACTTTTTTAAGTTGTTGAACACCCTGCTGTCCATCTCGTGGTTTGTTTCTCTCTGTCGTCTCTTACGACACCCACGGGATGATATGGGGGAGTGAATTCTCTTACTCCGCCACTTCACTGCAAATACTTACACTATGTTAGTAATAGTCAGTATTATTTGCTAATTGGTTGTAAACGCTTTTGTTGATAATGAGCTCCTAGGTTAGAATCCCGGGTCAGGCCAAAATCAGTTATTGGCTTTTTTCTGTCTAAAAATTCTCAGTAGCAGTCCAGAGTCAGGAAGTTGGCGGTGTTGCAGCACCGTGCCCCGGAAACCACGTAGAGGTGTAGCTCCTGCGTCTCATCTCTCTCCTGTCAGATTACCACCCATTGTACTATGGCAGTGAGGGAATAAACAATGTACCTGTGCTTGCACATACACTTGGGCGCTATAATCCTGTCCTGCGCATATAGCTAGTAGTTGAGGCAGGCCGCCGTGACCGAAATTCAGTCTGGAGGACGTGACCGAAATTCAGTCTGGAGGATTTCGTGCAGAAATCGAGCCCCAAGACCACTCAGAATCAAAAAGCTATGTCTTTACCAGTTCACCTACCACTTATTTTATTCTTTTCTTTCAGTTATGAAGGTACTAGTTTGTATAATATTATAATTACAATGTTTAACATAAACGCTGCAAAGGCTTATCAAAAAGCTCCATGTATTTTATATTTGCATAGGCCACCTTCATTTCTATTAAATATATAGTGACATCGGCTGGTTATGTTAAATAGAAACATAAACTTGTACCAGCATATGCTTAGTAACAACTTCAAAACCATGTTTTCCTTGTGTAAGATAAATATTAGATGTTATTTTTTTGTATTCGTTTTATAAGGGGCGGTGCACGCTACCCGATAATAAAAACAATGAAAGCTATCATTTAGCTGATTTATAAACTATATTTTCGTAGAATTAGGGTTGACAAACCGCCAGATAGGTGGTAAATAGACTCTGTGTGCTGGGTGTACAAAATTAATAATTTTAATCTGAAGGTAGATGTGGTTAACTATGACATTGGGAAGTTGAACACCTCAGTGCTTCCCGTGACCATGGGTGCTGAAGGTGTTCGAAACGTCGGGAATATATACAACTTAATATACCTGATAAAATCCATGAAAATTAGTTTCATTTAGATATAATCAGACAATGATTATCATAAGAAGTCAAGTAATTAGATGCTGTGGCTTATAGACAAGCACGTCTACGACGATTAAAAAATGAAATGCAGCAGCTGGTATTATATGTATAGGCGAGGTCCCTTCTCAGTCTAGCCGATCTACTTATACTGCACGTAAAGATAAAGTAGTTTTAGGTTATACAATAATCGTTATGACTTTTAAACATATTTAGATAAATTTTTTAATTGTTCTAAGAACTGAACTGAACAAGATTCACTAATCTTAAGCTTACAAAACACTTTTTTCTCACTTAAACCACCTTGTAAACTTCTTAGATCGCTACGAACTGTCAAAGTTGTTTAGCAAAGTGTAGTTTGCTAAACAAAAAACCGGCACGGAGAAAGGGACAAACAATCACAACGCTCTGTCTCATTTATATGCAAGACGTATGCATAAATCTATCTTTTTCGTGTGCGAATGCGAAAGAAGGCGTCAATTTGTCTATAGGTTTCTCTGTCTACGAGCCGCAACTATTTTTTAATGTATTATACGAGTAAAAAAATTAAATGCAAATTCTCTTTTGTTTCAGGAAGAAATTCAATGCACAAGCGACCGGTTAGAAATGTTGAAAATAAAAAAAAGTATAGAACATGGATTGATAATGTTTTATTAGTTTGAATGCAAATAATGAGAAATATTATCGATTACTTCATACTATGTGCTCTGTAGTGATGTTTCGTTATCGATCATGATTGTGTCTCGAACACAACTAGTGCTGTTATTTGCTCTTCTACATTATCGAGCCGAAAGTCTTATTGAAGAATCACGTGAGTATTTAAAAATTGGGTTTTAATGTAAAGATTGTAAAGCCATTAAATGTATCTAATATTAAGCCTCATATTAAGAGACTATGGTCAAAATGCCGACAAGTGAAATACAGCGTGGCAACACGCTATATTCAACTTGTCAGCATTTATAGAGGTTGGTCCAAACTTTGAGGTTATAAAATTTTTTTTGATTCCTCACACCTAGGGGTATCCGAAAATACCCTATGTATGTTACGCGATTTTTTTTGTAGTTTTCGAGTTATGATTTTTTTACCCTTTTTTTTGAAAATATTCACCCTAAACAGCTTAACATTAAAAAAAATGTAATTGTGAAATTTTTTCCAAGTTTTTTTGTTTGTAGCATGATCCTTATGAGTTGCCCTATTATGCATAAAATAATTAGCTTCCTAACATTCACCGAAGATACAATAATTTTAATCGAACCTTAAAGATTTTCTGTCAGGAGAGTGGGGCTTGAACTTTCAACATTAAATGAAAAATAGTAATAAATTATTTCATACTTTCAAATTAATTTTAAAAACTTGGCAGTACCTTAATCTATCATAATAAGATTAAAAAAAATGACACTTAATAGGCCAGTTTTTCTGCTACAGACTTCTGAAGTCACTCAGGCAGGAAACTACCTGAATAGTTAATTTGATTTAAAAAATCTTTTTATCATTTCTAGGACTAAACTAAGATAGCAAAAACTATATATGACATCGCTTTCGTATGTTTATAAGGTTGATAGAAAATTCATCATGGATCATTTCATACTTCCACACTTTTCATGTACCGTGTACATTTATCTTTAAAACTGAAAAAAAAACCGCGTTTTGGGGCACTTTCTGGGGCATTCATCCGGGAGGGGGAGAAAGAGTGGATAAAATTTAACTTTGCTGTAAAACATACATATGCCGATAGAATAAAAGTACTGGGCGGTTTTATAAAAGTTTGTATGGCGACAAAATGACGCCAAAAAAAATTTGTCATGATATTGGGGGTTTCTTACTTCAGATTGACTCTATAATATCTATATTTTGTTATAATAACAAGAAATAGGAGAAAATGCGATAGAATTTGACAAAATTGCAAAATTGCAAAATTGCATTGTCCATTTTTTTTTTAAAAAAAAACGAGATCTAAATTAAAACTTAAATAAGTAATTAAATACAAGTATCTAGAAGGTAAATATTAATTAAATATATGAGATCTTCTTTATTTAACAATAAAAACATAATACATATACATAACATACATAAACACTCACGCCTGTCACCCAGAGGGGTAGGCAGAGACTACAGACTTCCATTTGGCACGATCCTGACACACCTCTCTCGCCTCCTTCACATCCATACACCTCCGCATACATGCTCGTCGGTTAAGGGTACTCCTAATTTGGCCCGTTTTCAATAAATCGCCAATTTGGTCGATAAATTTTCGCCTAGGACGTCCCTTTCCGACTCTGCCATTCACTTCTGCAACATAAATTTTCTTTGTCACTCTTTCCTCATTCATTCTTTCCACATGACCAAACCACCGAAGCATTCCTTTCTTAATCCTGGTCACAACATCATCTTGCAAACCACACTCTTCTCTTATTACACAATTTCTTACCCTGTCATTAAGATTCAGCCCTAACATACTCCTTAACGACCGCATTTCTACTGCGTTCATTCTACTCTCGTGCTTCTTCTGCCACACCCAACTTTCACTACCATATGTTAAAGTAGGGACCAACACAGCATTGTGAATTGCCATACGTGCCTTTTTCGACACATTTTGACTCTTCACAATAGAGTGCAGGGCCCCATTTACTCTATTTCCCGCATTCACTCGTCGTTCTATATCCTTATCATATCTCCCATCCCTGCTAAATACGCAGCCCAAATATACAAACTCGTCTACTTGCTCGATCAACTCCCCCTTCTATTCTTATTTCACAAATCGTTTTACTTTCTTCTCTTTCAAAAACCATAACCTTCGTCTTACTTGCGTTCACTTTCATACCCCTTTCTTTTAATGATCTGTTCATTAATGTAACCATCATTTGCAACTCGGCCGCCGACGACGCAAGTATAACTTGATCATCGGCGTACAAAAGGCATTTGACGGTTAACTCACCCATTCTTAATCCGCATTCTTCAACTTTCAAATTTTGCAAACAACTGTCCATAAATAGGTTGAACAGCCACGGGGAAGCTACACAGCCCCTGTCTGACACCTTTATGGATGTCAAACCAGTCCGAGTAGACCCCGTTGATCCTAACACAAGCACTAGAGTCCCTATAAAGGGACTCCAATGCCCGTATCAAGCCAGCGCTCAACCCAAATGAGTTCAGTGTTTGCCATAGCACATCCCTATTCACTCTGTCATAGGCCTTTTCCAAGTCCATGAACGCACAAAAAACCTTTGGTTTTTGGCCAAAAACTTCTCCGCGATCATGCGCATGGAAAAGACTTGATCTGTACATCCCATTCCCTTTCTAAATCCTGCTTGCACATCCCAAATTTTTCCATCAGTTTCTTTCATGACCCTTTCAATCAGTACCTTAGCATACAGTTTTCCCACAATGCTAAGAAGGCTGATGCCACGGTAGTTTTTACAGTCCTGCTGCGACCCTTTTCCCTTATATACTGGGACTATCACGGCTTTGCACCAGTCTACCGGTACCCGCTTCAGTTCCCAGCATAAATTAAACAAGGTGTGCAGCAGGCCTGCCACCACTTCCTCTCCAGCCCTTAGCATTTCGAGTGAAACTCTATCATATCCGGCAGCCTTACCTGCTTTCATGCTTTTCATTGCTTTCATTATTTCACCTACACTAATCTCGCTACCTCTTTCCTCTTCCTTCGGAATTTCTACTTCACTTAGTACACACGTTGTCTCCTCACTCATAAACACGCTTTCAAAATTTTTCTATCTCTTTAAAATCAAAACTTCATCATTCAGAATATAGCCATTCTCGTCTCTTATAGCATTCATCATAGGCTGTTTTGAATGTCCCCTGGCAGTTCTTACAAGTTTCCAGAACATTTTAATATTTGGCTGGAAATTATCCGATATTCTTCTATCATTCTTATCCGTTCTTTCTTGCTTTTTTCTTTCAACTACTTCTTTTACTCTCTTATTAAGATGTCTAAAGACTGCCTTTTTTCTTCAATATCATCATTCGTACCGCTAGAATTACCAGCCTTTGTTGCTAGTAAATCTAGCCATGCTCTCTTCTTTGCTTCAACTTCCATACGTACCTCATCATCCCACCATAACGTATTATTTTTCCTTTCATTCTTTCTCTTACTAACACCACATACTTCGGTAGCTGCATCCACTAAACCTTTCTTTACATTTTGCCATACATTCTCCAAGTCTAACTCCTTCATACATAATTCATCCAAACCACTTATATTTTCTTTCAGTCTACATTTGAACTTCTTTTTTCCACCTTCATCTTGTAACCTTTCTGTTCTAATACGCTGTAACGCAGTGGTAGACACAGATGACCGATGGCGCCAACGCCTGAATAGACCATTAATTCGGCATAGAACCAAATAATGATCCGTTCCTACGTTAGAACCCCGGTAAACCCTTGTATCTACAACTGCGCCCCTCAATCTTTCATCCACAATTATTAAATCTATCATGCTTCTATCGTCACCTCTTTCCCAAGTATACATGTGAATCCTCTTGTGGCGAAAGCAAGTGTTCGTCACAAAAAAGATTCTTTTTCCATACATACGGTGAGGAGACTTTCACCATTCTCATTTATACTTTCATCACCAAACGTTCCCAATATCCTTTCATACCCAAGCCTCCTCACCCCCACCCTTCCATTAAAATCTCCTAGCATAATAATATTTTCATTTCCCTTACACTCCATTAACACCATCCTTACCATTTCCCAAAACTGCTCTCGGATATAAGTGGGCTTAGACATGTCTGGGGCGTAGACCCCTAACACAAACAACTTTCTTTAAGCCCACTTTCATTCGTATCCACAGCAGTCTTGGGCTTACACATTCATACTCTTTCACACATTGGCCCATTCTTTCTGAAAGGATGATACCTACTCCCTGGCATGCCCGCTCGATCTCGTCTACACCAGACCAGTATGCGGTATACATGCCATGTGTAGTGACATCCTTTCCCTTCCTTTCGTCTCATTTACACATAACACATCTATTCCTCTATCATTCATCATATCGCATACTTCATCCATTTTATCATTCATTGCCCCACATACATTCAACGTAGCCAGACGGACCTCTGCAATCCACTTTTCGCCTCTCCGGGAGACAGAACGTGACGGGTGGCGAACCTCGTCGCCGGTTTTCCTCCCGGAGATTCTTCGCACCCCTGCCCCATTAAAGGGGCGCCGGGAACTCGGGGCCATTTCTATTATATTGTTCCTCATGGTGCGGATAAAGGGTGGTATATTTTACGCCTCTACCAGGGCGTGGAGCCGAGTCTGTGCTATCGGCTTGTCGCTCATTTAGCACCACCCGGGGGACACGTGTAGGGTGGGCCTAGGGAATAGGTGGTCAGAGCCTACGGACGCGAGCGACTTATCCCCCTAATATAAAAAAATTTTTCTTTTGCCTGTACTGAGTACACGGACCATCTGAGTAAAAGTGAATAACCTTAAGTAAAGGATTGTACTCTTTGGCTAACTTTATGACTGGCAAAAGGTGATATGTGGCATATAGCTGCTGGATCATGGGCGTTTTTATCAGCAATACTGCAGAATGATTATGAACCTCCAGCCCAGTAAATCATCCCTGTATGTAGGGTAAATTGTTGTTTCGTGGCACCGAAATGCATAGATTGTACTTCCTCGGCTAGTTTACCACAGTAATTTTCTGAGAAGTCACAGAGTAGTACGGCTTCATTTTCTTTGAGTTCGGTTATACACTTTCGGTATTGGTGTTGCTGATGTTTCCAATTGTAATAATGTTTTTTGAAAATCGGTATATTACATTTAAAATTCTGAATTAATGTTTCCACGGCCCCTGTTTTTACAGTTTTATTATTTTCCTTTTTAGTGTCTATATATTCGTGATTTATGTTCTCCCACTGTTCCCATTCTATTTCTTCAGTTATCTGTCTGTCTTTTAAATCGTACTGCAATTCTTGTACTTTACATGTACCACATTCACCATACATACATTTTTTTGATTTAATATCACATGTGAAATGAGCCAAAAGGCTTTCTAGTACTTTATATTTTGACAATACTCCAAGTTTTTGTAGTGCAGAGAACATTTTTTCAAAATTGCTATATTTGATACAGATGCAAGTATCTCTTTTCTGTACAGTAGGCGATAAAACATAAAAGGGTCGATATTTATAAAATGTGGCAAACGATTTTGTTCCGCCCTCTGCTCGATAAATCTGATATAGATTAAATAGCGTATCGGTAAGATATCTAATCTGTTTATTTTGTTTTTTCAATGTACGGCACTCTTTTTTCCCAGACGTACTTTTGCTTATATCATCTCTCAAAAAAAAAAAACTTCGTATTTCTATGCATATTTCATTTTCTTTTGTTTTTTTTAGCTGCTTTTCGTGCTATTCCCTTTTTAAACATAATAGTTTAGAAACAAATGTCTTCTTTTTTAATTTCTTTGTGGCTTCATTTTCAGTTAATGTTTTAAAAACATTCCTTTCTTCGTATTTCTTACACTTTTCGTATGACGTTTTCAAACAACTCTCAAGTGCTGTTTTCAAACTTTGAATTTTTTTATGGCGGCATTATATTTACGGGCTAATCTATTTCTTAACGTCCTCTTCTTATTTCGAGTATTCACAGTAGATGGTATTATATTTTTTTCATTTTTACCCTGAGTTTTATTTTTCTTCTGCTTCCGTTTCTGCTCTCTCCATTTTTTCCGCCTTTTTTCTTTCTCGTATTCTGTTAGCTCAAATATCTTCTTAGTTTTATTTTTTACTCTTGCTGCATGTTTTTTCTTGACTTCTTCGTATTTTTGTGGATCTGCTTTCAATTTCTCTCTATATTTTTTCATGCGTTCCGCAGGAGTGAGAGCCATTTTGACACCTAATAAACCAATATAAATGATTAAATCCTACTGATATAATAAATGCGAGAGTATGGATGTTTGTTCGTTATTCAATCACGCTGAAACGGGTGAAAGACAAAGTCGCAGTTCGCCGCTTGTTTAATATAAAATTCAAATTACTGTCTAGCGGTCACCTGCCAATCGATGTCAATTAAAGTACGTACATAATACAAAAAATACATTACGGATAATGTTAAAAGTATTACTTAATCCTTTCAGCTTTAAAACAAACATAGCAACTTCGCGTGTGTAGAAAACAATTTAATAAAAAAACATATAGCTTGTAGCCTCGGCTGGTGCGCAGGCTTTATAAAAAGATGCAGAACAAAATTACGTTCAAATATAATTGATATGAAATTGTTTTACTAGGTACTTAATAAAACACAGTGTAAATAAGGGCTTACGTTCCACTGAGTTACGAAAACCTATCCACTGAGTGAATGTTTCTCAGCTTACGTAACGGATTTTAAATTAAGGCTGATTTTTTTTTAAAAATTCGTCAAAAGACAAGTCTAATTCAGTCAAACTGTTGCATTATTATCAAATAGTAAATTATACGTCTAATAAATACTCTTTAAAACAGTAAAACAAGCGTACTTACTATGGAATCTTCGTAAATCAGCTGAATTTTTAACACGCACTAACCGGTACTGTACTAAGTTCTAACGATGTTACATTCGAACTGTGAATTCAAAATGGCTGACTTGTTGTGAACCAACCATTGTAGGGTTGCTAGTTTGTGATAATAATACTATTGTAGTAGATTTAGATACTCTCCTGGAAATATAAGCGTAACTCAGCGGAATTTTCCACCATGCCCAACTTTTAAACCATTTACTAAACTGTTTATTTCATTATATTTTAAAATATTGATTAAAACTTCATTAATTAAAATTAAAAGTGAGCTTGCGTTTCTTGTAATGACACCATAAATGTAAAAATATCGTGATTCTAATTGAAACAGCGAGGTAAAATGTCTGACATGAACAAGATGGGACAGTGATAAAAATAGAAATTGTCAAACCAATTTTAAGTTTTTTCTTATAATTTATGGTAGAATTATAATATAAATGGTAATTTAGAATGCCTGATATTCCAATTTCTTTAAGAAATAAGATTTAACTAGAGAGCGGGATTCAATTTTAGGTAGGAAAAAATTAACTATAGTGGACAACGTGATATTTCCCACTACAAACAAATAAAAAAATGCCCTACTACATTAATTTTACCAATTTTCTAGCCAAAATGATTGAACTAAATGTGCAAGGTATCATGGCATTTTGCACGGCGCAGACACGTGATATATGTGGGTGGAACCGTGGGGCACAGCTATATAAAATATTTTTAAAATAAAAACAATTTTTATAAATTTTGTGTATGTTTTTCCGTTTGTTCCGGATAATCTCCGAAATAGCTGAACCAATTTTGTCAGGACTTTCACTGGCAGATAACTGATGTTATAAGGAGTAACATAGTCTTATTTTTATTTTAGAAAAAGAATCGTGGTCATTCGCAGAAAATTCAAATACATGGAATTCAATCGTAATACATTTCACGCAAACGAAGTCGCGGGGAACAGCTAGTTTGTAATAAATTTCACGCAAACGAAGTCGCGGGGAACAGCTAGTTTTTAATAATTGCGTTTCGTAGAACTATTAAATGTGTATAAATAATATTAAGCCTCATATTAAGATACTATGGTTGAAATGCTGACAAGTGAAATATAGTGTGGCAACACGCCATATTTCATTCAATACGAGTATAGGAAAACGTCATCGCTGCTATAAATGTCTAATCTAACAAAAATGACCCTGAACGTAATAAGTTGCTTCTTAGTAATATGCATGTTTTATTTTCTTATTTATATATTGTTCTTAGGTATTATGGTTTTGTGACAAATTCGTTTATTAGCTATTGTAACTTTGTTTTGTATAAATTTAATATTACATTGCAATGCTGTGTCACTTAGGGTACCCTCCTCAGTATCTAGATTAAGCCCACTTACTATGCAAATATCATAATGTATGTACTATTGAAGTTCTATGAATAAATAAATAAAGTACATAAATTAAAAAAATTGTGGGAATGGAAGTTCTAACCAGCGAATGGGGTTCAGCAGCAAAAGTTGTAAATGATGGTCCTACATTATGGTGGATAATGAAGCGGATTATTAAACGAGGTAATCACGACAAATACTCTGCCTCTGCTGGGCACAGGTCTCCTCTGACATTTGAGAGGGTTTTAGGGCAAGTAAATATCCACCGCTCTGCTCCAATACGTGTTGGCGGGATTTTACATGTCTTCAAAATATTTTATTAATTCTCAGACATGCAGGTTTGCTTAATTCAGCACTTTAAATTGCAATTAATAGTTTTATAGGTGCAAGCGGGGCTTGAACTTGGGCTTGGGAAATTTACAGCGAGCGTTAAGCCCCTGACTTACCACGGCTCTAAATACTCTTTACTATGACAACAGTCTATCCAGAAGCTGATTGTATACAAGCTGAAGAGAAGAAGCAACAGAATTTTTTTTCTTATTATAAGCTATAGTTTGGGAACAAAATGGATGTAATCTAATACTAAATTATTTCGTATGTATTTTGTAAAAGGTGTGTATATTAAAACCTCGTGAGAAACCAAAAATGATAAAAGAAAAAACAATCAACGTAATTATACCGCTATTATTTAAACAATTACATACAGTTTTAAATGCAAACATAATTTGTTAGTATCTAATTTTGTTTTCTTTTTTTTTCGATTGCCTCGTTGGTCTACTGGTAATAAGCGTAACTTGTGATCATGATGTCCCGGGTACGAATTTTGAGTGAGGCCCAAATATTTAATTAATAGATTCAGGCGTTACATTGCGATTTACTTTCGTTGTTGTTATTAGATCTCCGTTGAGAATTGTCGGCGTGATCTCCGGGGGACATATTAATATTATTTTTTGCTTTCAAACGTATGCGAAATGGATTGAAGTCAAACGTGCTAAAGTCATGCTGCAGCGATATTATGGCTGCAGCAGAAATGAATCGTCTCTCCTGAGGATTACTCTCCACGCTCTCAGAAGTTACTAGTATAAAATAGCAGCTTGATGTTGCTGTGTTTCGTATGGTGAGTGCAGAGAACTGGAGACCCTTTTTCTGTAATAGGTAATAAGCATTCTTAGTCCTCAGGGGCAACAAAGCATGTATATTTCGGTTCTTAATCGAGAACAGATGTAGGTGTCTAATTATTATAATTTATAAGGAATAAAACATAATCTGTTCTATTCTATGCAAATATAGAGATAGATGACCTTAATCCTGTTGTATGATTGATGATATACATATATACATATTACATCCATTACACGATAAAGAATGATTTGTGTTCCCCACAAGTATTGATTCAACTAGGCGACAAAGGAAACAAAGTCAGAAATGATGTTTTGTTTGTAACGTGTTTTAGAGCTGATATTTAAATAAAATGAAATAAAATTAATTTATTCCATAAAATACAATACACTAAAAGTTAATTTTTTGAGTTAAATGTGTTAATTTCACAGTACGCGAGCAAACCAGACTTGATTCATGCTGACACCAATGAAATTGTTAATTGCAATTTTAAGCGCTGATTTACATACTACGTGCTGGGCAGTGAAGGAAAACATCGCAAAGAAACCTGCATGTCTGAGAAATAAAAAATATTTCTAAGACATATGCAGTTCGCCAATTTTATTCATTCAATTATTATTTTTAATTTGTTTGTGTTGTTTTTTATGCTCGTACAATGAATTATTTTATCCCAGGATTCAAAAATAAGGCTTTAGTCAGGTTATAATTTATTTGATGTGATGATCACAAATAAGGCCTTAATTAATACCAGGCGAGAAAAGAAAATTTCACACATTTTTAACCGACTTCAAATAGGAGGTTTCCGGTACTCCTACTCCCTAGGCGTAGTCCCAAAATCATGGAAGACGGCTTTCGTCCACCCGATCCAAAAAAAAGGTGAACGCTCAGACCCGTCCAACTACCGGCCTATCGCCATCACCGCCTTGTTCTCCAAAACAATGGAGTCTATTGTTAACTGCCACCACCAAGGAAGTTCTGTTAATGCTGCTGTTCCACAAGGATGCGTGTTATCGTCAACGCTGTTTCTTCTGCATATCAATGATATGTTGCAAACCGGTAACATTGTTATGCAGATGACAGCACTGGTGATGCTCTTTACACCGGCCAAGCTAATATTTCTCGGGAAAACGTCTCCGAGTACCGGGACAAACTTGTGTATGAAGTCGAGTCTTTGCTGAACAGAGTCTCGGATTGGGGGCGACTAAATCTAGTCCAGTTTAACCCCCAGAAGACACAAGTTTGCGCGTTAACCTCTAAAAAGAACCATTTTGTCGTATCTTCTCAGTTTCAAGGCACTTGTTGCCTTGTTGCCTCAGCCAGTATCGGAATCCTCGCCGTCGACATATCGAGTGACGTGCAGTTTCGTGGTCACTTGGAAGAGAAGGCCAAATTGGCCTCTAAAAAGCTTGGCGTGCTCAGCAGAGCAGGACAGTATTTCATGCAAATGCAACTTTACAAGGCGCAGGTTCGGCCGAACTTGGAACAGTGTTCCCATCTCTGGGCTGGGGCTCCCCAGTACCAGCTCCTTCCACTTGACCGCATCCAGCGCAGAGCGCCTCGAATCGTCGACGACCGAGTGCTTTCCGATCGGCTCGATTCACTGGCGCTGCGAAGAGATGTTGCATCTCTTTGCATTTTCTTTCGCATATACCATGGAGAGTGCTCTGAGGAATCATTTGGATTAATCCCAGCCGCCAAATTTCGTGAACGCACTACGCGGCAAACGTCCCGATACTATCCACACCATCTGGATGCTTGGCCGTCCACCACTGTACGTTTCAAAAGGAGTTTTCTTTCGCGTATAACCTCCCTGTGGAATAGTTTACCACCAGCGATTTTTCCGGCCCGATACGACCTGGGGACTTTCAAGAAAAGAGCTTACTCCTTTCTAAAGGGCCGGCAACGCACCTGCAATTCCCCTGGTGTTGCGGTTGATCATGGGCGGCGGTAGTCACTTCAGGTGAGCCGCATGCTCGTTTGCCCCCTCTTGTATAAAAAAAAGGAGGAGGTGCTCAATTCGACTGTATGTTTTTTATGTTTGTTACTTCTGAACTTCTTTCTACGTGACCTCTTCTGTGATTCTTTTTTTATTTGAAAGCTAGTGCTTTTCATGTGATCCCGTATAAATTTGATCAAGATATGACAAGCAGTTTTTGAGTTATAGTATTTAGTATTTAATTGACCTCGACTACATTGATGATGTTCTCATTTTAATTATATTGAAGTTGAACCTACAAAATTTTTAATTTTACCACTTGTTATGGCAGCAATTCATAGCAAACAAAAGAAATGTAACTAAACGAGATAAAATTGACAAAATTAGCTACATTCATTGGAAATATTTACTAAAAAGTCTCTGTTACCATTATAGGCAGAATCATTAATTTGAGTCTTTCATGTATAAGATAATTTTAGGACGAGAAACGTCCAAGGCGTTGACCCAATGCGTGTTGGCGGACTTCTTATGAAATCGAAATATTTTTTTAATTTCCCAAAGTTTATGCTTTTATCTATGCTATATCTATCAAGTCAAATATTTCGGTAATGGCCAAATAGCAAGATAAAAGAAGATACATCAAAGCAAAATCTTTCAAAGCTCACTGCGTCTATTTGCGTAATTGAGAAATAAAGGTGTTGAGTACCTTAGCATTTCACATTCATTGTTTAGCTTATGTATAGTTTCAGCTTTCTGTTTGAAGACACATAAAACCTTTTAGAGTTAAAATATTGGATATGGATGTTGTGGGAGGTGTATGAATAGTAATGTTCCAAGAATTTGTTATGTACTATTCACTTAAACTACTTTCTGCGGAATGTATCTCGTTTGATTTCTTTTTACAACTATCCGTTTCCATTAGCCAGTTTTTGCAATAATTTCGAACTTTGGAATTTGTGGATTCAAAATTCTGTCATATACTCACCTTTTGAAGTCTGTTGAATATATTTTTTTCTATCTATATCTATCAATTATAGAGTAATGTCTGTTTTTCTCTCTCTCTCATTCCCCTCTCTATGCATCTGCGTATATTTGTTCGTGTGGGTGTGCATGTCTGTGCGTGTGCGCGCGGCGCGCGCGCGCGCGCGTGTGTGTGTGTGTGTGTATGTGTGTGTGTGTGTGTGTGTGTGTGTGCGCGCGTGTGTGTGTGAAAGCCATTATAATTTTGATTTATACTTGGAATTTTTTTATCCTTTTTTTAGATCTGAGACCTAAACAACTAGATCGATAGCGAGGAGCAGCGTACCAAATGTTACTCCCTACCTAATTGGCAATCGCTGTACCTAACATAACTTATATCGTGATAGAGTCACGCTGTAGCTATACTATAGTTGTAGAATAAATGATCCTTCCCCGTTCGAACCGATGACAGGGGATGGACCACGCTCTCACAGAATACCAACGTAAAATATCAGCTCGATGCTGCAGTGGTTTATATGGTGAGTATAAATGACTGAAGACCCTTTCTACTGGAAACGAGGCATTTCATATTTATACTCAGAGGTGACAACGCATCTGTTTTTCATAAAAATAACGTCTTCCAAATCGAATTTTAGTTACGATGGCCCGTCTCAACGTAGACTAGCCATCTGCGCGGGAGTATGCACAAACAGATATATTATCTATTTCCTCCGATTGGACGGTAATCCGCTACGACCGGAGAGAGGTCAGGCGCAGGATGAACGGTTTTACGTGCTATCCGGGACACTGGGGTGCAACACTGCCATTTTCCTGATTCTGGGCTGCTACTGAGAATTTTTGACAGAATAACTCAATAATTGATTTTTGGCCCAACTGGGGATTAGATACCAGGATTTGATGATCAGCAATTGCGATTTATGACTACTACACAAACAAGGCAGTCAATCGATACTTATTAGATGTTACATGTATATGTCTATGGGATTGGCATTCACTTATCCTCACTGTCTGTGTGATATGACTGTGTGGTCATTTGTCATATCTATTCCATAAAAATATATTTTATAGATTTTTTCCAAAATATTAAACTAATATTCTTTAAAATATTCTTTATCAATATCATCACATTACAAGTAGGTAGGTAGGCATTGCTGAAGGTAGACTGCTTACATTCATGACCATAAAGTACGGTCCCGAACCACCTACGTGTTTCATCATGTCGTCTTTCCATCTAGTAGAGGGTCACTCAACACTGCACTTGCCAGTAAGAGGCTTCCACTCGAGTACCTTTCTAGCTTCTTTACTCACTTTCTTTAATATTACATTAATATTATATTATACTATTAATAATATTTTTGGTGGTCGACTGGACTTTGAAAAGTAAAAAAATGTATTTTTATGACAGGCTTTGTGTGTTAATGGTTGTGCCTTTATGCCCATATTTGTACCTACCTCTTACGAAATCGATCAATCGTTCCACTGGAGAAGGGACGGTCTTTGACAGGGCATACCTTTAGAATTAACTAAAATATCAATTGCTCAAAACGAAAAAAATATTAAATAAATTATTAAATCATATACCAAATTAAAACATGCGATACATTTGGTAGTAAGCTAACGTTAATTTTTCCATTCACAGATCTGGGGGCACGGCAGCCCCCGCCAAGTCGAGCAAAAAAGCGGCACGGCCGTACCATACTTTTCTCGAAGCAATTCAGGCCATTTTCGACCGTTTACAACTTCGTTGTGGAAAGAACTAGAAACCTGAATTTGGAACCAAGCAAGCATTTTATAGACACGGTATATTTAAAATTTCATTCAATTTGAACTAGTGGTTTAGGAATTATAATTAGTCAAAGTTTCTCAAAACTCTATAGCACTTCTAGCAGACATAGAAGCTTCAAACTTAGAAAACAATTAGTATTTAATGTATAAATTAAGAAAAAACTAAAATATTTATCAATTTCGGTCCAGTTTTCTAGATACACTAACTCATAAATAACTTTGTAATCCTATATAAATATATAGGATTACAAACTTACATTTGCAGTTAATGAATCAGTGTACCTATATATGTATAATATGATAGAATAAAAGGTGTAGATAAGTACTTTGTCGGTAACCAAGAAGTAGAAGATACCGGAAGGAAAAAATTAGAACCATCTGCGAAAAGAAATGAGATGCCATCAAAATCATAACTTCTAAAAAAGACCTAGTTTCGCAACTCAGTACTATCGTAAAAAGTTGCGAGATCCTTGTAATACCAAGTCGGTTAATTTATTCAGTCACTACCAAGGGTCCTTCTGTCGTAAGTTATTACGTAATTAGCTAACATAACAACATCTTATTGTGACCATATCAATATTAAAAATCTTTTTATTGTTTTAAATAAATAGATTGACTTGGCAATCGCACTAAGCAATCGAATTTAATATAATATGTAGTAATACATAGTAATACATACAATGTTAGATACATTGTGTTTTCATACGGTGGCCCGAGTCTATCTATTTATTTCAAACATAAAAGATTTTTAATATTGATATGGTCACAATAAGTTGTTGTTATGTTAGCTAATTACGTAATAATTTAAGACAGAAGGACCCTTAAGAGGACTAAATAAATTAACCGACTTGGTATTATTTGGATCTCACAACTTTTTACGATAGAAGAACTGAGTTGCGAGACTTGGTCTTTTTTACAAGTTATGTTTTTGATGGCATAAATCTTTACTTTTAATTAAATAGGCTTTTGTGGGAAATGTAATCGAGCCACAGTTATGCATTAACTCATGAAAGACTCATCTATATATCACAAATATATTAATATAAAATATCGGCCGATGTAATTTTTTCTTACAAACCTTACAATGAAAGAAGCCCATGGTTAGTAGCACAGTATAAAGTTCTTAAAGTTGGGAAACGACTGTACTTGAGCAGAGCAACGCGGCATTGCAGCGCAGGGAGCGGGTCGACATTGTCCTAGCACACTTCATTAAGTCTAATAAACAATACACGCGATTGGCGTGAGAGTGTTTTATAGTAATTATGCAATAAAATTGTTTATCTGAATGCGAATACACTACATAAATAAATTTAACAATCGAAAACTGAAAACATCTATAAAAAAGAAAGTGTCACAAAAATAATTGGCAATGATTATAACGCAATTTGAAGAATTTTTTTATGATTCATGCAAATATTTCTAAAAAGAAGCTACTAATTTGTTTCAATATCAGATTTAATGATTTGATTCAATGAGTAAGGTTAGGTTTCATTCCATTTCATCTCATTAAATTTCATTTTCATTTCATATCATTAAAAAAATTTCGTTGAAGACTTGTCTGTATGGGTATTGTTCCCTTTGTCTACCCAGAATAGGTGAAGAAAACAAAAAAATCTCTGTTTATATTCTTTTACGGTTGGCGCCATTTTCCAAAAATGTTCTTTGCGAGTTTAGTTGTTTTTTGCACAAAATGGGTAATTTCGACGATATTTTATTTGAATTAACACCACCGGAACTCAGTATAATTGCACAAAATGCTTCGGACAACATTTTGACGGAAAAGTTAAAAAGGTGCTAAATATCTACATACGACGAATTTATTGCTTGGAGAGAAAAGAAAAAAGCAAATAGTTTTTCAGAAAATGTTATTTTGGCATACTTCTCCGAACTCTCAGCAAAATTAAAACCTTCTACGTTATGGTCGAGGTTATCGATGATGAAAAATATGCTGAAAATAAGGAACAACGTGGATATAAATGAATACCCAAGTTAGTTGAGTTTATTGTGTTTTTATTATTTTATTAAATTGCTTCATTTTTTCGCAACTGCATTAAAATAGTTGTTCAGTACACGTGCAAAACCGTTATTGCAACTTGTTCCGACTGTCAACCCTCACCTTCAGCTGTACCTCGGGTCGGGTAGACATTTGTTGGAACTCTTTGCAATGACAGGCTTTTCGCACTCGTAATGAAGTATACTATTTCGTGACAACCCAGCGTGTATAATACCTACGTGGGCGGTGGTATCGCCGTCTATCAAAGGCGTTTCACAACTGTAAGGTCTAAACTGTGCTAATAGTGGCACATTAGTAAAGATAAGTCAATAATAAAAAAATGAATATTATTTTAAACTGCGGTGCATAGGGTGCGTTTGGCAGAAAAAAGCGCTAGCAAGCGCTTACTAGCGTTAAATAGTTTTCGGCCAGGACACGATTCCTACTTCAGTAGCGCTGACACAATCCGCCATTTTGCTTATTTAATTTGTTTGTTTTGACGTAGTGTTTATAAGTTGTTTTTTGCAATATTAGTTTTAAGTAATATAATGACATGAATAGACAT
This sequence comes from Parnassius apollo, assembly GCA_907164705.1. Taxonomy (NCBI): domain Eukaryota; kingdom Metazoa; phylum Arthropoda; class Insecta; order Lepidoptera; family Papilionidae; genus Parnassius; species Parnassius apollo. The sequence goes on along the minus strand of CAJQZP010001050.1, from coordinate 140,509 downwards.
ATACATGTTATTAAAAATTCATGATTGGTAAGTTTTAATATGAATACTTCACAAACATATATTTAAATTAGGTTAGGTTCCCCCGGTTAAAACTAACATCGTGTCCTAGAGGAAAATAGCTACTTACGATTTGACAGCGCTTACCGCTTACGATCGCCATTTTGCTTACAAGCGCTTGCTAGCGCTTTTTTCTGCCCAACGCACCCATAGAGTAGTCGCTAACGTAGGATACAGGTCAACAAAGTTACCTAGAAAACTAAATCTTCAGCAATATCTTTTACGTTTTGTTCTCTTAGAACACGTACGTATGTGAGAGAAATTCTTCTATTTTCAGAATGTTTACTTTTGCTTGTAAAACTCAGCAGTGTTTGATTTTACGAACGCTTAAAAATGATGCGCTTGCTAAACATATTTTCTTGGTGTTCAAAAATTTTAATACTCCTATTATTTTATTCTTTACTTATTTTATGTTATCATTTAAGACTCAGATATGTGATGAATTTAGTATTTAATCTTTGTTTATTAATCTACATATTAAAAGTATAGTTTCATAATTCTTCTTTTAATAACGAGCTACCCATTTTTAGAGTTTCCTCAACACATTGTGTAGCATTTATATAATATGTCCGAACTGAAACATTTACAAGAAAAGAAAACATTTTTTCTCTATTTTTAAGTATATTTTTCTATGTTTACTTGGTGTGTTTTAAGTTTTAATAAGTTACAAGTGCTGCGGTTGGAAACACTTCGTCATCCGTCGTACTCACTAGAACTTGCGCTTACAAAACGTCTTTTTTTAGAATTCGGATAACTACTTGGCGAGAAAAAAATTCAATACCCAAAAGACAATTCTTCAAAATACCTTTGAAGAATTTGTTGCTTCCCGCTCAGCTGATTTCTTCAAGCAGTACATCAATAAACTCCTCCTGCATTGGTAAAGATGCACCACTTGTATGGGTGATTATTCTGATTAATAGAAAAAAATATATGAAAAAACTTGTTTCATAAAAAGCCGCAATATCGTAGATAATGACTATTATTACATATTATAGGCTCATTTTAATTCCATCAATACTAATTTTCTACTTTTTTCGTATTATTTCTTATAATTAAATAATAAATATTAATCGCTTAATTTTATTCTGCAGTAGAGGTAGAGTCGGTACAAGGACCGACGGGCGGGCGAGTGGAGTTGCCTTGCGACGTGAGTCCAGCTCTCTCTGCAGACAAAGTTGGCCTCGTTATATGGTACAAGCAAGGCCACGAAACACCAATATATTCGTAAGTTGAATTATAAATCAATCTGAAAAAATCATTTTGAAAAAATAAAAAGATATACGACAAAATCAATCAGTAGAAAGTGTTTATGATATAGAAAATATTTAGTGATCTAATTTTTATCGTTTTAAGCCCTACAAAAACCAACGTTTTAGCATCGTTTGTACGTCGTAAATAAAATAGTAGCTTAATACTACTGTTTTTTGTATGGTGAGTGTTAAGAACCGGAGACCCCATTTACTGGAAACAAGTCATTCCATCTTAGCCCTCAAGGTGACAACGCATCTGTATTGATTTTTAATTGGGGGTAAACGTAAATGTCTATAAGACCATAGAATCTTCTTACCTTCAGGTGCTCGTTTTTTATCTATAAAAACATCGTATAGCAGACGCCTCGCATCTTTGAACATGTTTCTTGTTGCCGATCCGGTATTACACGTCTGGCGTAAATAAGATGGTTATATCGCCATCTATCGGAACCTATAGGATCTTTCTGTCTACAATTACCTCGACATCCACAAGAAAAATGAGATGATGTCTTAAGCCACCACCACACAGCGCAAGACGAAAATTATGAAGTAGATACTTATAATTAGTTAAGTAACTCTATCACCTGTCTACTTGAAAAGTTTGTAATCGTTTGGAGATCTGAAGAACATACATTTTGATTAATAGTAGTTGTTGTCTATTAGTTTTCATATCACTAATCGTATACTTATGTTCTTAGAGTGGTGAGCTGTCAAAAATTCATACCTGAATCATTAGGGACAATAACAGACTCACAGTTTTGAAGACTAAGAAAGGGATATGGTAATATTGTGATAAGAGGCGTACAAACAAGGGATGTAAATGTAAAAAGGGAGGCTGACAAACGAATAGAATGTGTAGACGAGAGTTTGCTAGTTCGTAAGTAGAAATTCAGATAAAAATGTGTCGACAGAGGCAAACATTTTATAATAAAATATTCAAAAAATATATTCCACGTAAATCTTGTTACATGTGAATTTGAATCTTGAAACTTTTTCGGTATTCTATTATATTGTTGCGGAGAGCGTACGCAGGAATTATATGATTTTATCACCCCCTCGTTCTTTCCACTATCGGACAACCATACAGTCAGCGGGTCTTTACCACTTTATTGGACATGTAAATTTTGTATTTCATTCTATTACTATTTGGTGGATGTCTAATTTGACCTTGAAAATTATGTCCACATTTGAACACTATTATTAAGCGAGTCATAAACTACGCAGATACGATAATATATTATCTGAGTATAAAACTTAATTGTGTGAAAGTATCATACACTACGCGGATACGATAATATACGAAATGATACATTCACTCGAAATTCTTCAAGCTGGACATGATTTTTGAAGCGGATATTTTATACAGAGTGTTACCTAAAATGAGTTTGCGTATATTGTTATTGGTTCTAGATTTGCTAGACAGCTCGTCAGAATAGGATTTAGATTTTAATTGTGATGCTCGTGTTGCATTAGCATTTACTAAAAGGAGAAGAATTATAATAATAACTAGTTGGTAAATTAACCATGATGTTTTTAGTCTGTTTTTCTTCGTAAGAGACATAAACAAGAAACCCTAAACTAAAACACGAATAAAAACAATAGCGAAAAATTTTATTAAAGCTATGATCATTAAAATGTGTCGTATACACAAGGAATTAAAATAGAAACATATTTATGGTTATATGGAAGTCAAATATCGTGCGGTATGAAACTTTACCGATAATCTGACGTCCACATATAGAAATACATATAACAAAATTCAAAAATATGGACGTCAAATATCATTCAGTACGAATGTTTTAGGATATTCGGACGTCCATATTATTATGCGTTGCTAAATCTAAGGACACTAAAACAAATTTTAAAGCAAAATTATCTACTAGCACTGAATACAGTACCTATAAACCGATAAAAGTACCAAAATATGCCTTGAGCACTAAATAACTAATAAAAATAAATAAATAGTAAAACAAAATAATCAACAACAACATCGGACATCAGATATCGAAGAAATGGACGTCAAATAAAACTTAGTGTGAATATTTTAGGATATTCTTACGTCCGTATATGGGTAAATACTCCGTTCAATGTCTATGTCAAGGATATTAATCAACTTAATCAAGTTTATTCACCTATGTTACTAAATATAACTAAAGAAACTTAAATGCAAGCAAACATAAGCGTGGAAAGTTCAATATGCGTAGGTCACAATACGGACACCAATTAGAGCACGATATGCACGTTAAAACAAAAATAATAATTGTATTTCAACTAACTGCAAAACCAAACATAATGTCATAATTTAACAAAAATTGCCTTTCACAAAAATTTATCAAGTTAGTAGATAGTAATTTCGTACAGATTAGTTACAATAGTCGCACTCATCCTTGAGATAGTGATAATAAATAATAAACTCGCAGTGAGAGCACAAAAACTCAACACGATCAAGTAAATAAATTATGTTTTCGGAGTTATTCATGTCACCAACAATATGACACGGTCTATTGTAGAAGTTAACAACCCATTGGCAGTTAATGCAGTAAAACCTTATATTAAAATGAGTTTCTTCCCAAGGCCATATTATGTTATTAGTCAGAGGTTCTTAGTCACAATATAATAAAACAAATTTCTATTTAACCTGTTAATATCTACAAATAGTACTTATTTACAATAATAAAATAAATAATAACATAATCAATCTGTAATGTATCACGCCTGGGCATTTTTTTCGTACTTACTAAACGAATAACTAGTTGGTAAATTAATCATTATATATAGTCTGTTTTTTTCGCCGGAGACAAAATCACATTTCATATTTTTCGTAACTGTATATTCTGTGGAGTTATTTTATTATTTTGAACAATATACGCAATTAATTGACTAAAATTAAATCTAATTTGAACCAGAATCTTAAATTAAAAATGAATTAGATTCGTTTAGCACGAATAATACAGTTTTTGAGGTAAAGATCTGTTATTTATGTCTCCTGCGAAAAAAAAACAGACTATAGCTATCTATCGAATACATACATATATAAATATTACCTATAAATAAAATGTTACAAAGCGGAATAACTAATAAGAGTGACAACGTCGCACTATAAAAGGAATTGCGATATGCAGGAGAATTAACTAAAAACTATGATGTATATCACGGGGATTCTGGTTCTGGATCTGGTTTCCTTCCGTCTTGCTGCGGCTGCACTAATGAGCAACATCAATGCCCATAAATGCAAAAATTATTGCCTTAAATTTAACGCGATAAAATGAGTGGTTACACTTGAACGGTCAACGTCGTTTCAATTTCAATGCCGTTGAACAGCATTAAATTTGCCGTTGAACGGCGTTATATTTGCCATCGAACGGCGTTAAATGTTTCGACCGGGAAAGGACCACGCTCTCAAAGATTACCAGCGTAAAACAGTATCTTAATGCTGCTGTGTTTAATGTGGTGAGTGTAGAGAACCGGAGACTCTTTTTACTGGAAACGAGGCATTCCATCCTAGTCCTCACGGATGACAACGCATCTGCATTTTGATTCATAATCGAGGAAAGATGTAGATGTCTATGGGCTACAGTATTCACATACCATCAGATCGACTGTGTGCTTGTTTGTCACCCTATCCTATAAAATAAAAAGATAAACGAAGAAAAAAAGAATACAAAGAAAAAGAAGATGGTGGATGCTACAAATGCACAGGAAACGTACACTGTAAATCTATTTATGTTTTATTTTGTTTTCCCGCACCCAAATTGCACTAGCAAGACGTCCAACGGTTTAAGCTAAATAATGAGACAAACGTTAATATCTTTTAATGAAATAATAACTAATAAGGCAATCATAAATACTGGTCAAGTGCGAATTAGATACACGTACCCAGAGTTATCACTGTACACTATGAATTTCGACCTGCAAAAATTGTTTTTTTTTTTCCTGCTTATTTTTCTTAGTTTCATACCGTAAATTAAATTACTTTCAAAGTAATTTTTTTCAATTCAATCTCGAAAAGCTTTTTCATTACTCCACTCCATCGCAGCCATACGTGCAACCCCGTGGCACTCACCGTGCACAATGGGTCAAACGTAGTGTGGCCGCTTCACCGCGATAATTCGCGCGTTAATCCTTTGATGTACCGCCACTCGAGTTATTGGCAAACGGGAAACGGCATTGATAATGTCGTTGTCAAATTATCGCGTTAATTTGTGGCCACACCTACATTCAACGTCTATCAACGCAATAATTAACGGCATTTCTCCTTAGTGTGGCCAAGCCATCTGGCAATATACGAATATTCGTATATCGACATATGGTAAATATTCAAAGAAATGAGTTAAACAATATTTTTGAAATTGTTTAATGGACCAATATTCGCTTTCATAGTGTATAAAAATTGCCTACAAGTGGTGGACGCTACAAAAATGCGAAATGATCGGACGTAGAATCAATTCTGTGAATATATATATGAGATTTTGGACCTCTTAATAAAAATCGAGAATAATGGTTTGTTTTATTTTCACTGTTTAACACCTTTTTAATTAATTAATGCACTTAAGTCACGCACGCTTCCGTTCCTCGATCCCAAAAACAAAAACCTTCTCCCCCTTCCTCTCGCACCTCACATCCTCCTTCTCACACACTTACGTTCCGTTTCATTCCATTCCCTTACGTTCCATTCCTACATTTCGGTCATCCTGGATCTCATATCTGCCCCAGATATGCTCTTCTCCCTCCTTCATCATTCATTCATCTCACATCATACATTAACATCTCTAGTGCCTAGCATCTTAACACTGTTGGAGTAAACAGTTAAACTATGCATATCCTGCGTTATTCTTTAGAATAAGTAAACATTACATCTTTCATGGCACTTTTAAAAAAAAATAAACAATTACTGACACTAGTTCACAATGTAGATAGACTCTTTGCATTTCTACAACTTAGTAAACACCTCCAATACAAGTATGAGATAATATGACATAACAGCATAAAATAAAACGCTCGCACACTTGCTGAAAGTTACGAAAACTTATTTGCATCTTTACCACAACAAAAAGAAATTATACATCTTAGACTTAATATAACACTATAGTGCTCTGCAAGATCTGTTTATCTTTGACAATAAAAAAAAATTACATAATAATCTGAACCTTAAGATATCACATTATTACAGCTTTATGAGATCTGGTAATACTACACTGAGGGTTCCACCTCTAAAAAATAATATGTATCAAGTTTACCTAGTATTAATAATTCAGTCTCAAACTTTCACACCTTGAAACAAACAAAAAAAATTATGAACAAATATTATTACTCAATACCTGTTTTACTCGCAGTCATCTTCTATAGGCCATCTCTTCATGAAATCTGCAGATGTCGCTGTACTGTTCGGCCCCTCTGTGCCTTGATACAACTTCACAACATCGTATCGGTCGTTGCGTTTCACTTTGACTACCTTATAGGGTCCGAAGAATTTCGCTTTCAGCTTGAGCCCTGGTCCGAACTGTGTCCTTTTAATTGCGACGAGATCTCCCACCTCATACTGAGAGCTCTGCTTCCTCTTCTTATTGTAGGTATTTCTATTTTCTTCCTGTATCTTTTGAATTTGGTCTCTGGCCTTCTGCCTTAAACTTTCTCTGCTTTCACTGTATTGCGCTATAGTTTCCTGGAGTAGCAAGTTTAATATCTCTACATCCTCCTTGCAGTTCGTCTTGGTTCCAGTGAGCAGTTGGAACGGTGTGGTGTCTATGCTTCTCTGGTAAGTACTGTTGATTGCTCTTTACACACGTCCAACATGTTTATACCATAGTGACTGGTCTTCGATGCACAGCTTCGTCAGCATGGGTATCATTATCCGATGAACCCATTCTACTTGGCCATTTCCTCTTGGTATGCCGGTTGTAATGGTGACGTGCTGTATACCTTCATCTTCGCAGTACTTCTTAAATGCTCCACTGGTAAAAGCTGTGCCTCTGTCTGTTATGATACGTACAGGGTTTCCAAACGTCTCTTGGAGCAACTGTAGCTTACTTATTACTTCTGCACTAGTCGTTGATTTTGTGGGGTACAGCCACACAAATTTAGTAAATCCGTCGACTACTGTGAGTATGTGATTGTACATCTTTCGTGTCTCAGTTAGCGGTCCGATGTGGTCCAGATGCAAAGTATGCAGCGGGGTCCTTTCTTTTCCAATAGGGTTTAAATATCCCTCCTGTTTGCCTTCTTTCCGAGTTGCTAGCAGACACGGTATGCAACTGGTAATCACTCCTTTGATTTTTCTGTCCATATTCTTTATAAAATAATATTTGCTTATTGCTTCTTTCATTTTCTTCATAGTAAAGTGACCATTGCTATGTACTTGCTTGATTACTTCTTTTTCCATTAGCTTGGGAACCACCAGTTGTCTCTGATGACCTTTGTAAAGCACTCCTTGTTCCACATAATAGTCATTATACTGGCCATCTGTCAAAATCAGTTGTTTTATAGCCTTGAGGTCTTCATCTCTTTCTTGCGCCTGGCTGATCTCTCGTGCAATGTTACCACTGCAGCTACATATGGGATTCTGCTGAGCGCATCTGCGTGTGGCATCCTGCATCCCGCTCGATGTTCAACATCATAGTCATACTCGCTGAGAAGTAATACCCACCTGACCACCTTTGGTGTTAGCTCCTTCTTCTTCAAGGTAAGCTCAAATGCCTCACAGTCTGTGACAATCTTAAAAGTACCTGCCAAAGAGGTAGTGGTGAAACTTTTTCACACCTTCTATTACTGCGAGTGCCTCAAGCTCATAGCTTGAATAACAACTTTCAATGTCATTCGTCCTTCTACTCCTGTAATATACAGGGTGCATTTCTCCTTCTTCATTCTTCTGCATGAGAATAGAGGCTAGAGCTATGCTAGATGCATCTAAATGAAGTTCTGTATGCAGCTTCTGTTCAAAAATCATCAGTACTGGTTCACTCGTTAGCTTCTGCTTCAAAATGTTGAAAGCTTGTCGCTCTTCAGGCCCGAAAACAAACTTCACATCTTTCCTCATCAAATATGTTAGCGGCCTTGCTATCTGTGCATAGCCTTATGTACTTTCTAAAATAGGAAGTCAGCCCGACAAAACTTTGGATCTGTTTGACATTCACAGGCTCGGGGTATTGTGCGACTACTTCAATCTTATCCGGACTGGGTTGTACCTGCCCGTCTTTGACCAGATGTCCCAAGTATTCAATCTCGTGGTGTATCAGCCTCGCCTTCTTCCAGTTGATTTCAAGCCCTTACTCAGCAGCCACCTCCAGCACTCGTCTTAATCTTTGTACAGCATCTTCCTCCGTCTGCGCTGGAATAACAATATCGTCTATGAATATCATCATAACACCTTGTATCAAGTCCCTAAATATGATAGTGATGAACCTCATGAAGTACTTCGGCGATACGGAGAGACCAAATGGTGCTCTAAGAAATTCCCACCTGATGCGTGACAAACGATGTGAAGGGTATGGACTCCTTGTTCATTCTTAAATGGAAGAAACCATTTTTAAGATCTAGGACACTGAACACCTTAGCATATTTCAACTTATCAATTAGGTCCTCGATCAATGGTAAGGGAAATTCATCCTTAACCATCTTTTTATTCAACTACCTATAGTCAATGCATACTCCAGTTGAACCATTTTTTTTCTTTACAAGGACTACAGGGCTAGTATAATCAGAGAAACTCACCTGAACAATTCCTTTGCGTAACAACTCGTCTACCTAATCCTCCACTATCTTCTGTTCCATCAAGGCAAATCTTCTTGGGCGCTGCACCACTGGGATATCATCTTTAAGTATAATCTTGAGTTCGATAGGCGCTTCTTTCGTCTGGACCGGGTTATACTGCGTCACGAGCTGCTCCACCTCTGCCTTAATGCCATCGTCGTGGATGTGACCTGCAATATCAACCTCACTCACACAACAATTCACTCTCGTCAACCATTCCTCACCTTCAGGTAACAACATGACAGAACCCTCGCGCATAACCATGACAATATTTTTTAGAAATTCCTGACCTAAAATCACTTTATAGGGCATACAGTCTTTAAGTACGATGTGAAAAATAACCCCGTCATAACATCTTCCGTCGATCGAAACACTTTCGTAAAAATTTCCACACGATTTTATTTTTGACAGTCCGAATCCCGCTAAAATCGTGTTATCGACGCACTTGTCCACGTTCAGTTCATTATACACGTCACTTGCCATCAGATTAATTTGACTGCCCGTATCGATTAACGCGTCCATGTCCATTCCGCACTACTTAATTAATTTAACCGGCGTATTTTGTTGCTTTTCGTGTTTGTTTTCATCTTGCCAGTCGTCGTTCTCGTTCGCCATATTGCAGCTATCATGGCTGCCCGCAGTGTCCGCTCTTCTATTGGCCGAAAGTCCGAACATGGCTGATTGTCGTTGCGCTTCCGCCGTACTCTGCTTTACCGACATTTGCTGTCTCCCTTTCTCCACCGGGCCGCTTACGCGATACTCGCGAAACTGCTTACCCGACGATTCGCTCATGTTTGCAACGCCGCTGCTCTGCTCGTTCGGGCACTGTGTACCAATATGGCCGAACTTATTACACCGGAAGCATTTCGTTCCATTCGTATACGCTGTTGAAATATGACTTGGATCACCGCACTTATAACATCTTTTTTTATTATTAGGTTGCTGCCCACTTACTGAACCCGACGATGAAGTCGATGTATATGATATGGATGACTTTCTTTGTTTTTCAGGAACGATCTTCGTCTTCATTTTTTCATAACAAACGAGTTTTTCTTTTAACACTGAATATGATGTAATTCTATACAACATCATCTTGTTTACTTCATGATCTACGATGCCGTCCACGATGTACTGGATCGAGACGTAGTCTGGGAATTTAGCTCTTTTGCCCAGTTCCTTCATAATCAACATATACTGATAACAAGTTTCGTCCCGCTGTTTCTTGCGTGATGTCATTGAATCGTGCATCTCTTTTGCGTTAAGTGAGTCAGGGAATTCTTTCTGCAGTGCTGTTTTGAGCTCTTCGAACGTCTTAAAAACTTTTTTCTGATCGTAGCCACAGTTCAGCCGTGCCTATTAAGGATCTTCTCGCTACTATTAATGATTGCTGATTTGTCCAGCTAAAAACCTCCTTATTGTCTTCGATGTCCTGAGCCCACTTTGTTGACGAATAAGTCTTGTCATCACCGCTAAACTTCGCGATGCTGTCCACCATGCTTGAAAAGCCTTCCGCCGCCATTTTTACGTCTTGTGAATCTTTTACAGCCTTTTCTAGCAGCGCGTCTTGATCTGTAGTCTTCTTAACTTCGTTAACGTCGTTATTTTCTCCCATCGGAGAACCACCTTCTTATATTAATGTGCTGCACCGTCGCCGCCTTGCGCCGGTACCGCTGCGCGCCGTGACCACTTACCGTCGTAACTTGAAACTCGATTATTTTGAGGCTATCCCACTTCTGACACCAAAATTATGTGAGATTTTGGTAGACCTCTTAATAAAAATCGAGAATAATGAATAGTTTGTTTTATTTTCACTGTTTAACACCTTTTTAATTAATTAATGCACTAAAGTCATCCACGCTTCCGTTCCTCGTTTCCAAAAATAAAAACCTTCTCCCCCCTCCCTCTCGCACCTCACGTCCTCCTTCTCATACACTTACGTTCCGTTTCACTCCATTCCCTTACGTTCCATTCCTACATATATATATATATATATATATATATATATATGAGATTTGACTTTTGATAGATTTTAATTAATTTATTTCCTTCAAAATTTTTGTCTTTAGTTTTTGTAAAATATCAGTGCATATAGTCTTCTATTCCGTTCACATGTTACGCCCTATTTTTTCTAGACTTTAAAAAAGATCATCCAGTATATAAATATATAAATTATCTGCACTCTGTATGTTATTCCATTGAATTTCATAAAGAGCAATATTGAAAGATATGCGCTTAGATACTCGTACAGATATCGTAGCGTATCTGCGTAGTGTAAGACTCGTTTTAGGCGTACAACAATTCTATCGTAAGAAATAAATTTCTCTAGTTTAAGATTCCGCTCTGAACCTTTATAAATGTATTATTTAATTCAATTTCGTTTATTTACGTTCATGAAAAATCAAAGCTAAATTTATTGCGGACAGATTAGTCGCACGAGAGAGCATAACGTCTCAGTGGTACGATCCTTCCACCCTGGGTAATCGAGCAACTTTTCGGACGAATACGACCCCCGCTGTTCTGGTGTTGAACAAACTGAGGTAAAAATTAACGATTTTCGTAATTTTTGCACTTTATTTAATACTAAAATCTTTTTCTTCATTTACAGAAATACTTTTGATTGATCAGTTAAATGCCTAAAATATAATGGATTGGTTTTAAAACGCTCTAGTCTTGACCAACATTTTGATTTTATTATGTATACAGTAAACATTATAATTATACGTAGGACACTCAATAAGTTTTGAGATATACAAAAAGTATTCTAGATACTATTAATATTTATTTTACATCTTGTCAAAATATTCTCCATCATGCTCTATACAAAGTTCCATTAGCCTAAACCAACTCCGAAAATACTTTTGCCAGTCTTGATGAGACAGTTCGGAAATCGCTTCTTCGTAGGCAGCCACGGATTCTTCGGCACTTGAAAAAAACTTGCGTTTTATTTATTTTTTTGACTCTTAGGACAAAAAGAAATCACAAGAAGCTAAGTCAGGGCTGTAGTGTAGAGTTTCAACACCAGATTCCTTAATAAATGCTTTTGTTCTAAGGGAGACATGTGAAGAGGCGTTATCGTAATGCAGCATGATTTCCCAAAGCCTGGTCTTTGGTTTTAAAAAACTAACGCTTCTATGGCTGATTCGTGGAAATTTTTAAAATCAATCGGGATAGGTAAACCTGCTTCTAACTTTGATCATTCAATATTCTCTGTTAATCAACTTAATACATACTTTTCTACTGCACCACAACTGCGTTCGTCAATTAAATCTACTACTATTGCCCATGTTAATTCTCTTCCAAAATTTTACAAAAGCTCTTTCAATTTTTCTCCCGTTACTGATGAGGATATAAAAAAGTCAATTTCTTCCATCAAGTCCGCCGCAGTAGGCTCTGATGATGTGAGCAGAATCATGATCAATCTCATCCTCGATTATGTCTTACCAGTACTTACCCACATAGTAAATTTTTCATTAGATACTGGGGTTTTCCCTTCACTATGGCGAAGTGCTTTTGTTCTCCCACTTCCAAAAATAAATAATCCTAGTTCTGTTTCTCACTTTCGTCCTATCTCTATTCTTCCTTTTTTATCAAAAGTACTTGAAGCTGTTGCTCACAGACAAATTTCTGACTACGTTTTTAAAAATAACTTTTTAAGTAGCTATCAATCAGGTTTCAGGCCAGGACATAGTACAACAACAGCCCTGCTTAAAGTTACGGAAGATTTACGTATAGGTATGGAGGAGTCAAAATTAACTGTGTTAGTTTTAATAGATTTCTCAAACGCTTTTAATGCTGTTGATCATGACATCCTTATACTATTATACATGATATTCTTACAATACTTTCTCACATTGGTTTCTCCTCATCAGCACGGGAATGGTTCGCATCCTATCTTCAGGGACGTCAGCAGGCTGTTCGCGTGGGTCCAGTTATTTCTGACTGGTGCACGCTGGTTGCTGGCGTTCCTCAAGGCGGAATTCTCTCACCTCTTTTGTTTTCAATTTTTATAAATCTCATTACATCTCACATTCGCTGCACGTACCATCTCTATGCCGATGACTTACAAATATATGCTCAGTCTGATGTTAACGATATCGAAGATGCGATCACTGAGCTAAACTCTGACCTCACTCGTATCTCTGATTGGTCTAGCAAATTCGGTATTACTGTTAACCCTACCAAGTGCCAGGCAATTATAGTTGGAAGTAGCCGTCGCTTATCTACATTGGATTTTAATTCACTGCCACCTGTAAATTTTAATAATGCTGTCATACCTTATTCAGCTACTGTGAAAAATCTAGGACTTATCATTGACAGCAGTCTGAGTTGGCGACCGCAAGTCACGGAAGTAAGCAAAAAAGTTATCAACACCTTGCGTTGTCTGTATCGACTCAAGAATTTTCTTCCAGTGAGAACAAAGGTAATGTTGGTTCAAACGCTCGTATTACCAATACTAGATTATGCAGATGTATGCTATGCTGATGCCTCTCAAGAACTTCTTAACAAACTGGATCATCTTCTCAATAATTGTATTCGCTTTATCTTTGGCTTACGTAAATTCGATCACGTCTCTTCATTCCGTTCTCAGCTCAAATGGCTGCCTCTTCCACTTCGTAGATCTTTTAGAATCCTTTCTATGCTATTCTCTATTTTACACGATCCGTCTGTCCCTGCATATCTGAAATGCAAATTTCAGTATCAGGGCGATTCTCACAACCGATGTCTTCGTTCCGCGGAAAATCTAACTCTTCATGTTCCTTTCTGTCGCACGGGCTTCTCTTACAATTCTTTCACTTCAAATGCAGTAAGACTCTGGAACATGTTACCCAGAAATATAAAAGAAGCAAAAACTAAACCTATCTTTAAACGTTTACTCTGGGAATATTACTTAATGAAGCAGTAGTAGTTTCGGATTATAATAAAAAATTTAAAAACCTCAGAAACTGTTATATTCTCAAGTATGTATAGTATAAAAATATCATATTTATTTATTGTGTATGTATTTATTGTGGGTATTTGTGTATATATATAAAATAATATTGTATGCATGTAAGTAGTAATGTAAATGTATATGTATGTGTATTGTTTATTATCATTATATTATAATTTTGTATTTTTTCCTTAAACCTTTAATTTTTTTTAATTATGAGTTTTGCACCCATCACTAGATTCTCTGCACAAACCAAAGGTAGACTGGTAGAGAATGCCTTTAGGCATTAAGTCCGCCGTTTTGTACATTTCTTTTATGTGTGCAAATAAAGCTTAAATAAATAAATAAAAATAAAAGCTTTGGATCATGCAACTGTAGTATACCATTCAGAGTTGACTGACCTAAAATTTTCCAGCATTGACGTAGACAATATGTTCGCTCCGCGAAAAAAAAACTGGCCACCATTTTTTTGCCGACGTTGCGAGGTCGTCTTTGCAGTTTTGTTCCATACCGATGATGCCTTTTATTTTCCGAATCATATTGATAGATCCATATCTCGTCACCAGTAACGATTCCTTAAGCACGCCTAGATGCCCCGTTTTCAAAACGTAGACGCATTTCATGGCACCAATCCACACGAGTCTGTATTTCGCTTTCGAAGATTAAACGAGGGATCCATCGACAACAAAGCTTCTTTACTCCAAGATTTTGATGTAGGATGGTATGAATGCTCCCCGAACTAATGCCTATGTTTTTTTTAAAATATTGAGCAATTAAAGTTATTGTGGAGTTCTATTTTAAATAAATTTGCTTTTTAGAAATTTTTATTTAGTTTTTAATGTTTGTAATAATGTGTTTTTAAAGTTTTATTCAGTTCCATTTTTAAATTTCGAGCATCTCAAAACTTATTGAGTACGTAGATCACGTATTGTTCACGTAACATTTTAAAGTGATTTAATGTAATTTCCGACAGAAATTATTTGTTACTTTTTAAGTTATAGTTATAGCATGTGGTTAAATAAGTGTGCTATATTAAAGTTACATCGCTTGAGTGTTTTTATACGGCGTAAATTTTATTGTTTTAAAACGTACTTAGGCTGGTACTAAGTTTTGTGTGGTTAGCGTTAGGTCCAGTGTGGCGGACCAAGCGTTATAGAACTCGAGTGGTCGCGACCAGGACGAAAGTCCCGTTACCTTGCACGCTCGATAAGAGCAGGCACTCAAACCTAATTTTTTTAAAGAATAATAGTGACGCTACTAACATTTTATTACATATTATTTTAATATATATTTAATATGTATTACAGGCAAGATTGATAAGGCTTTTGTGCGTGTTTTACCAAGTCCACTGCTGAACATCAAGGAATGGCATATGAATGTACATAGTATAAAATATGTTCACATAATATAAACATAAATACTCGATAGAAATAAATCAAGAATTTTTCTTAATATAATAAAGATTAAAAATAATACTCCTTGTAAAATCATTTTTAAGTGTAATGTTCCACTGGTTATAAAATATATGTTTTGGGAAGAACCAGCCTAAACCATACCCGGGGCTGTTTTATTCAAAAATGAACAATTCAAAATTATGTATTACGTTGTAAAATTAATAAAAAAATTTGAAAAGGTTTTATCATCATAGTTTTTAACAGGCCAGAAGACAGCGGCCAGTACAGATGTCGGGTAGACTTCATAAAATCTCCGACTAAGAATACAAGACTCAACCTCACAGTGCTTAGTAGGTACTTTTTGTGTCTTAATATTTCATAAATTTACCATTACCATATTATAATCTATTATTAGTTTCGTATATTTTAATATATGGTGCACGAATTATTATAATCCTAATAAATGTTATTTTAGTAGTAAGTCTGTCTCAAAACGCTTTATTAATTTAATGGTGAGATTTTTAACCATTATTATATTTAACAAAGAGTTGTAACTTGCCAGCATTTGTCCTTTCATCCGATTGCAATATAGTAGTCTTCAAGGCAACGTGAATAGTCTTTTGAGCTAAGTAAGTGCGCTTTACCGTCTTCGGCTGCATCGCCACTTACCATCGAATGGGACAGTAGTCAAGTACTGGTTTATAATAGGTAAAAAGAAACCTTTCCACCTTTGACTCATTATGAGATTATATTTTTAAATTTTATGTTATACTTTTGCTTTTAGTACAATTTTTTAAACAATGATTCCGAGTTAAAAAAAAAACCGAATGAAATTTGAGTTTTTTTAAAATATCTGTTATATTTTAGATGTCGTTACTTGGTTTTATTATAGGTTTGTACCCAAAATAAAATCAAAATAAAAAAAGGACCGTGTGGTTCCCGCTAAGTGCTTTATCAGAATCAGTATTGAAATCTATAGAAATTACTTAACTTTCAGAAAACTCGACCAATATAAATATAAATTAAAATTAAAAAAAAATCATTTGCAAATTGTATGTGGTTTTATTACCTGCAACGGCGTCTTTGGCAATACTTTTATTCCCCGCGCAATGCCAGAGGTATTAAAACCGCCTACGTTTTGCAAATGAATATTTCTTTAATTTTAATTTACAATGTTAAATTAAATTAAATTTATAATGTTCGTACAATGTTTCAAAAGCGAAAAAGTGACATCTAATATAAATATGGGGCTATTCTAAATCTCCTAATAAAATCCGTGCATTGAATATAATATTAGAATAAATAAATTTAGAGATAGAATTCTTCTGGAAAGAGGTTGGAAGGTCCCGGAGTGGTACGACAGCCTTAAGAATGAACAAAGTGCTTTCGAGAACCAATGACGTCCTCTCAGAAAAATCGGACGTCATGCAGCGATGGAGTGAATTTTATAGAGAAATGTATGCGTGTCATGATCTTAGTGAAGGATGCGGGGGTGACGCCGTGACTGGCACGCCAGACACGGACCTCTATGACACTGAGGTCATCAGCATGAAATAGATTGAACGTGCGATTCGAAGTTTGAAATGTGGTAAGGCTGCGGGACTAGACAGAGTTACTGCTGAAATGGTCAAGTACGGTGGGCTTCGCGTCTGGGACAGCTTCCATCTGCTGTGCAATTTGTGCTGACGGACGGCAGATGTCCCGGATGATTGGCGATCCGCGGTCATTGTGCCTTTATATAAAGGTAAAGGTTCACATTTTTACTGCGGGTGCTATCGGGGGGATCAGCTTGACCAGTTTAGCAAGTAAAGTTTACTCGAAGGTTTTGACACGTAGGATGCAAGAGAAATCGGAAAGATTCTTATGGGAGGCACAATGCGGATTTAGACCTAGAAGAGGATGCACGGATCAAATGTTTTGTCTCCGCATGATCACGGAGAAGCTTCTGAGTGTTAACCAGAGGATTTTCTGTGCTTTTGTGGATCTGGAGAAAGCATTTGATAAGGTTATAAGGAAGAAAATGTGGGAACTGTTGCCGGGATATGGTGTGGATGGTCGATTGTTAAGGGCTGTGCAGTCACTTTACTATGACTGTAAAGCCTATGTGCGGGTAGGGCATGTCCTGTCACCCATGTTTAGCGTCCAATCGGGCGTAAAAACAGGGTTGTGTCATGTCTTCCTGGCTGTTCATACTGTATCTCGACAGCTGTTTACAGAAGCTGAAAAATAGCTGTTTGGGTGTGAAATTGGGTGACATAAAAGTTAATTGTCTGCTGTATGCTGATGATGCCGTGCTTATTGCATCATCAGAAGCAGAACTGCAGGCATTAGTCACGTGTATGAAAGAGGAATGTGAAATTAAAGGTCTCCGTTTGAATGCTAATAAAACTAAGGTTCTGGTATTTGAAAAGGACGAAGAGAGAACGAAATGTGAAATATGGGTAAATCAGGAATGTCTAGAACAGGTAAATGAAATTGTATACTTGGGGAGTGCTTTCAGCCGGGATGGAAGATGTGATTTAGATGTGGATAGGCGTGTCGCTGCCGGAAACAAAGTCAATAGTGCCCTGAATGCATTAGTAAAAACGCAAGGCGTGGTGAAGAGTGCACGCCTTGCAATACATAACGCAGTGTTGGTACCGACTTTGTTATATGGCAGCGAAACCTGAGTATGCCAGGAGAAGCATAAAAGCAAGTTGAATCCAGTGGAGATGCGATCTCTCCGTAAAATGTGTGGCGTTACCATAGCCGACCGAAAGCGAAACGAAGATGTTCGCAATATGGCAGGATTGAAAGATGACCTTATCACAAAAATTGATAGGGGCGTAGTCCAATGGTTTGGGCACGTTGAACGAATGAGTGAAGACCGAATGGTGAAGAAAATATATAGAGCGAAAGTAAATATTAGTAGGTGTCGAGGTAGACCGAGACTAACTTTCGAAGACCATGTGAGCAAATTGCTCGAAGAGGGGAGGGAGGATACCTAGGCGTGCATGTATGAAGAAGTTAATAAACCTGAAAGAAGCGAAAGAGGTATGTAAGGATCGTGACACTTGGCGATCTGTTCTCTATGGCTACCCCGTTAGGGATTGTGCGTGAAGAAGTAAATTTAGAGATCGTCTAACTTAAATTAATTAAAAGATAAAAGAAGAGACAAAACATGGAATATTCTTACTTTAACAAACTGCCGTCACGGCACGGCAGTGAAAGGCTTCGCATGGCAGATAAATAATAAAAATGCTAAAATCTACTGAACCAGAATAAATGGGGTGAGCAGGGTTAGATTTTATGAACTTTATAATAATACAAAATAAGCGTGTATAGTTTTAAATTAGAAATTAAAATATATATATTATCATTCTTTATTTCAGAATTTTTTTTCCATAGAGTGGGTTAGTAATTACAAAAATAACTTATAAGCTAGGGTTAGTAAAAAATAAAATTTAAAAGGTTACATACTATATTACTATACACTGTCTACTTTATATTTACCAGAGCAGGTCTCGAGCCGATATGGACGCTGTTCCAGTGTCTCAAGATAGGACAGCAATAGCGACTCCCTATCGCTGCCAGGAGGCTGTTGGAGCTATCCTGGACACGGCGCCATGCGGAGGCAACCCGTTTGCGCATGATAGCTGGGAAACTGTCTATACGAGCCTTAGCAAACATTGCCGACGCGCTGCAGTACCGAGGCAGCCCCATCAGCATCCTGAAGCCGTTATTATATTGGACGCGCAGAGTTGTGAGCGGCCTCCGTGTATACTCAATCCATAGACTGCAGGTACTCTGAATACTCTCTCTCAACTCTGAATAGAGTTTTTTTAATTTCTACATTACACCCTGCAAATCTACGGGCGAGCATATTCGCTCTCATAGCTAGAGCTCTGCGTTCCCTCTCTATGTCAATATCATCTGACATATTTTTAGTAACCCAGTGTCCCAGGTATTTGAAATTTGTCACTCTTTTCAGTGGTATACCTTCAAGAGCGACAGTGGGAAAATTGAAGCTCTTATATTTTGATTTAAAAAATACGATCTCACTTTTCTTGACATTATGTCGTAGGCCATGAGCCGTTGCATACTTCTCACATATACTGAGTAGTTTTCTTAGACCACAAATTGATGGGCTCAGCAGCACCATATCGTCGGCGTAACTTAAGTTGTTATATGCAATATTATCAATAGAGCAGCCGACTCCACTACCACCGAGTTCGCCAATCAGACTATTCACGTAGAGGTTAAAAAGTGCAGGAGAAGATAGTCCGCCCTGTCTTACTCCGCACTGCAGCCCATACGCCTCAGATTGCACGCCTGCCCACCTCACCTGATTCTGTTGATTGTCGTACCAATACTGAAACAGAC
This sequence comes from Parnassius apollo, assembly GCA_907164705.1. NCBI lineage: Eukaryota > Metazoa > Arthropoda > Insecta > Lepidoptera > Papilionidae > Parnassius > Parnassius apollo. Next base: position 120,770 of record CAJQZP010001050.1, on the reverse strand, counting down.
CTATTAAGTCATTAGGAAAGTCATTAGTTTCAGTAGCCAGCTTCTTCCAAAGCATATCGTATTTAACCGTATCAAAGGCCTTTGATAGGTCCAAAAAACAGCCTATAACAAGTGTTTTACGATTTGTGTAGTAACGTACGGGGTGCTTGAGACAAAGTACAGCACTTTCTGTGGATAACTGCGGTCTAAAACCAAATTGTGCATCACACAGATTAATGGATGCCTGTAACTTCCTCTCAAGCAGACCGTCCATCACTTTCGCTATAGTAGTAGCCAGGGAGATAGGTCTATAATTGTTTTTGTCCGACGAATCTCCCGTTTTATTTTTCAGTACTGGCACAACAATCGTTTTCATAAGATCAGAAGGTAAGTACGAGTGTCCTATGCAAAAAGTAAATAACATGGCCAGGACACGTGGAAGGTGGACACCAGCATATTGCAGGTGTTCGATACTGATACTGTCATGACCTGGAGATTTACCGCGTGTCATTTTTTTAATTACGTCTTTAACATGTTTAGCCGTAAAGCACGTGGTTTCATCTCCATCCCGGATACCTGTATCGAAATTCTGCGATGATTTTTGATTGGTACACTTAAAGTGATTTTTAAAAATATTTGCCACCTTGCTCGCATCACTTTCATCATCTATACTCGCAGGGACTCTCAGCCTTGGATTCATTTTGTTGGTTTGTTTCCAAAATTTAGAAAAGTTTTTGGTTTTAATATGTGTAGCCAAAATTTGCATTTTTATTTTTTGTTCGTTATTCTGACACCATTTTATTTTTGATTTAAACTGTTTTCTACTTTCTTTCATTTTTTCTTAATAAATTCCAATTTTAGATTTTCCATATGATACCCACATATGAAAGCAAATTCGCGCCTCACTGTGAAATGGTGTAACATATTTATACCAACCCAAAACATATTTATTTCTACATTTCCTATACTCATGAGTCGCTATTGCTGCCCCTCTCAAAGTACATATAATGCTGTCATACATTTTATCTATTATTAATTTATGTTCCAAAATAGAACAGTGGTGATTAGCACAAGACATAATTTCTTCAGGAAAATCCATATATCTAAGCTTTTAACAACAAATTCAAAATATTTTTTATTTGACTTTGATTTCTTACATCCCATACAGCTTTATTAGATTTAAGATTACATTCTTGTACTTTATAACTTATTTTTCCCATATCCAATAGTTATTTCAAGTGGAAAATGGTCAGATCAAAAAACATCATAAGGTACCCTAATATTTACAACAGATTTCATGGCTGACTTAGTTGTAATGCAATGATCCAGCCAGCGATGAGAACCATTTATATCACTTATATACGTAAACGTATCATATTTTTTTTAAATAGTCATAGCCCACTACATCCCATATTTGTTCAAAACAAAAATTACTCATTTAATTAAAAAACAATTCGCCAGGATGCGCATTAAAATCTCCTAATATAAATACAGAATCAATATTATTACATTCTATTATAGCATTTATTTCACTGAGACAGCTTGTAAATTCCTTAAATTGTCCCACGAGTCGCAGGGCATATATACGTTGATGAATAACGTAGTCCTGTCGTCCACAACAATTTTAATCGCGGCCAAATGCAATAAGTTACACTGCACAATAGACATTGATGTAAACAAAGATTCACGCCACATAATAGCAACACCACCGTACGGTCGACCTCTTAACAATCCATCACCGGTGTTAACCGCAGACTTACTGCAACAGACAAATTCTGGATGGATTCCCGCGATGTAGTCTGCATCATACGGTAATAGCCATGTCTCCTGAAATTCTATGATATCCGCAGATTTACATAGCTCTCGTATGACCTCGACTGATCTTGTGACTGATTGACAATTGAAGGATATAATTTTCAAATATTTACTATCCATTATTTAGGTGATACAAAATAATTACTTTGGTTTTTAACTGTTGTACAGTTTCTGAAGTTAATATATTTGCGAAATGATATTCCCTCAGGCCATATACTACTATCAAGAAATGTATCAATTTTGTATCTTGGCACATAAACCTTAAAAGCATTATATTCACGCTCATACTTTATTTTAATCTCTTCTAAAAATACTTTAACTTTTGTTCTCTTAAATATATAGTTTATTATATCATCCGCTGATATTTCTTTGTCAACATTATTGATAAATAATGGGATCTATATGTCGGCTGCTTTAAAATTATCTGTAGTATCTGTACTTGCTTTTTCTTTCATCCCTATAAACCTATTCTTCAATCTTCTTCTTTGCACAAGTGTCCATTCTTCGTCTGGTTTCAATATCTTCCGTTCACTTTCTTTAACCTTATCAACATAAGATCACTTGTTTACATTTGTAGATGTGAAAGTAATCGGGTCCCTAGCGAGCTCATTAACATGCGTAACTAGGTCCGAAACCGCAGTGCGAAGGCTGCTATCTGCTGTGCCGGCGTTACTGCTGGCGGGCAGCAGGTGACGCGCAATAGTAGGAGTGTGCGAAACCGCAGTATTAGCCTCCACGTATCCGCCTTGCTCTTGAGGTGGAGTAAGTGAGTTTGTTGTTGAGGTACCTGACTTAGCTGACTGTTAATATCGCAAAAATCTAACTCGACGCTATTTTTGGGGGATAATGTAATGTGTGGAAAGCCAATGGTACCACTATCACAGTGTGAATCTAACATATAGGCATCCCGTTTCGTGTTAATATTGGTGTATTCAAAATTATTAACAATAGATGTATTTTTCATATCTGCAACCTCTCGTTTCAGTTCATTATACTGCTTTATATCAATGTAGTTTTCTTTAATTTTTAACAAATCACTTTCTAAAATTAATAGCTTCTTTAGTAAGTTTGTCACGTCGATATGATCGAAGAAAATCGGTGGTAACTTATGAAGTTCACGAGCCACAAAAACTGGAACCTTTTCTGGATCCACATGCTTAATAAAACCGATGATGTCATCTATGTCACGCTTTGATTTGCCAGCTCCTTTTCTTGTCGTATTTTTCTGGGTCTTACTTGCACCGGAGTCGAACAATAACTTTTTCGCATATAATAATTCATCCTCAGGGAACGAGCTTCGGCATATAGCAGATAAGCTCCATAACATCCACTTTGTTTTGAATAAAAGCTAAAACTTCATTAATAACGATGTTACAGTTCGAGCACTTCACAGTTTTACTTGTCATTATTAAAACAAACACATTTATAACGCAAAAATATTTTACAAAATCTGCATATTTAAAATGTTAGTAAATCGACTAAATTAACCCACAATTATATCTTTATATTAATTTGATAAAATATTTATATAAAATTTTAGGACTTTGACTTTGACAGCGTTTTGACTGATATATATATATATACTATTATAAGATTAGGAAAGAAGATATAAGAATTTAATATTGGTTAAATATTTAGGTTCCACCAGATTGACTGATTATTATAAGTGAAGGCAATGACGAAGTGCACGGGAATATACTTGGACCTTATGACAAAGGAGCAGAGGTGAATTTAACCTGCATAGCTGTGGGAGGTGAGATTGATTGAATATTTTTTACTTTGCTTCTAATATTTTTAGTGCCTATGCGTTAATTCGTTATTTCTTTCAATCTGCTATTTTAAGTTGGTACTCTTTGAGAGCGTGGTCCTTCCCCGGTCGAGCCGATCAGTTAGTGCTAACATTATAGAGCTGCAACATGGCTTTATCACGTTTCATTGTAAAGTAAGGTTTTTTTCTAAATATATTTATATATCTGACAGTAAATTTATTCATGTAAATAAAAAGTATAATTTTCTATTATTAATTGATTATTCTTTTAAAGACATTTGTAAAATTTATTATAATAAAAGGAAATAAAATTATAGGTAAATAACATAAATACATAACATTTAACGACTGTCGACCAGAGGGGGGCAGGCAGCGACGTATCTATTTGCCACGATCCTGACGCACTTTTCTCGCTTGTTTTACATCCATATATACTTCTAGCATAAATGCTCGTCTGTTTAGCGTTCTCTTAATTTATTTCCTCTTTAATATACTGCTAATTTGGTCAATAAACTTCCGTTTAATGTTTTTAAAAGTGGTTAACATAATTGTTTATCGAAAGTTAAATCACCCACTTTGACACAACCTGTCCATCTATACTATATTCAGCAACTTCATTGATAATTAAATCAACATAATCAGTTACCTAACTTCTGATTCTAGTATTGCGATATTAGTGACACGCTCACTGCTCTCCTATTAATAACGTTACTTGGATATTTCCCACGATATATATTTCTCACATATATACAAATGTAAATTGTTTCAATAAGGAGCGTTGCTTCATAACCACAAATATATCATATTTAAGTTGAACATTACACATTCTAAAGGGATTGTTCACAAACGCTTTGGATATTTGAGTTCATGTTGAATGGATAATAGGATTTATTGCAGCCTTGTCTATTGTATCCTTGTATTGTATGTTATATATTGTAATCAGAGTAATTTACACTTTATGTGATGAAGACAAATGATAGCTTTGCTATCTGTCGCTAAGATTATTATATTTTAGTCGTTATTACTGTTGTACATTTCGGTCTCATTCTCTTTCCCTTTCCAGTAAAATTTTGTTCCGAGAATATATTTTTACTTATACAGATCTGTCTGGCTAAGGTTTTAAGTTTTCAAGTGAAATAGGAAATTTGAGATAATCCAAATTTTCCGACACACAGATCGTTCATGCCCTCGTATTTTCTTTAGTGAAAATTTTATTTCATAAAAGACTTCTTATTTTCAATGTAACTCAGAGTCTGGCTGCTTCGACTTGTAAAACTAACTCTGAGCTCGATTTCTTGCGGAAGCATCGAATATTTATTGATATTATATTTGTGATGTGATGATCCTTTATTTTTTTTTTTTGATGTATTATATATTCAAAGTATAGAGCGAGCTATGGAGAAGGCTGTGCTTGGAGTTTATTTGCATGATATACTCTTTTTTTCAGTTTTTGATGAACATGAATTATAGCGTAGAGTTCATTACGACCAAGGTTGTTTCATTACGGCCCATTTTGAAAATGTACCTAACATACAATAGCTTACTACTGGTGGGTAAAAAAGATCAACTCATTCTATTGTGCGCACGTTGAAGGATATTCGTTAGTCATAATTTAAATTCATTTACGTGTTATGTAACTGAATATTTGAAACTTGTGATATCACTAGAGGTTGGTCATTAATGTTTTTCATGTCAATGTAATATATTAGTTTTTATTCGGTAAATAAAACGTTGGAAGATTTGCTTTTTCAACAGGTATTAAAGCATTTTGTTTTATCGTTTTCTCCAATATTAGTAACATATATCAAACGTTTCCGTTTTGCTTACCTCGATAGGAAATAATAATATCCTCTCAAAATCAATATCGGTCGCCGTTTGGATTTTTTAAATGTTTCTTTATTATTCATTATTTTATTTTTTGTTTCTTTTTGTAGCACGAATGGGTCGGCTCGATCGGAGAAGGACCACGCTCTTACAAAATACCAGCGTAAAATAGCAGCTCTATGCCACTGTGTTTCGTATGGTGAGTGTAGAGAACCGGTGATCCTTTTTACAGGAAACGTGGCATTACATCTTAGTCCTCAGGGGCGGCAACGCATCTGCATTTTATATAAAGATGTCTATGGGCCACAGCATTCACTTAACATCAGGTGAACTGTGTGCTCGTTTATCACCCTTATTCTATAAAAAAGGATTTCGAAGTTATTTATTGTTTCGTCATGTCCGTCCCTTCATTCAAGGTTTTACTCAAAGATCCTAGGTATTACAAAGCTGTAATTTGGTTTGGTATAGTCCTAGATATAAACCACGCCTACAAAGTTGTAAAATAAAATCTTGGAAAACATTTTTATTTTGGATACTTCCCATACATGTGATTTTTTTACCCGTATATTCTATCACGTGGAGTGACGTTTTATAGGTCTTTCAACTGGGGGTATGGAATAAAATATTTTTGATTCAGTCCGTTTGCGAAATATTTAACTATAAAATGGAATTTTTATTAGAGTTATGTGTCCCAACCCCCTATTAACTAAACCGTTGTTTTCGGAAATGTGAAAAGTATACACAATAGTAGATGTATTACTTTAGTGTATACTTCAAAAAGTGAAAAAATGTTCTCGAGTGGCAGCCTCGTACCGGTAGGCGTAGTGTAAGGCGACCCCCACGAAATGGAATCACGACCTGGTAAGACATACAGGAAGTCGATGGATACAGGTGGCTCAGGGCCCTGCTTTTGTGACATACCTTGGGGTAGGCCTATATTCAGCAGTGGACTTGTGAAGGGCTGTAATGATGATGATGATGATACTTCAAATAAGGGGGTTAAAAGGAAAAAAATTACAGCTAAGTTGACTTAACAAGTTAACTAGTAATGGTCGACAAACTTATAAAATGCACTAGAATTAAGTAAACATTTTGTTACAATTCCATAGAAAATGTACTAAAATTTGCTGTATTATAAGTTTGTCATTATGTTGTAAAAAATTTTGCAATACTACTATAGTTTTACATTTTCATTTGCTGGGGTAGGCAGAGAGCATCGATCACCAAGAGATCGATCCTGACATACCACATTACATTATTTTTAGTTTGTAGTTATTATGGGACTACGGTTTTGTTAGGTACTCTTAATTTACGCGGGCGTCCCTCAGGATAGTTTGGGACAAAGGTGGTTTAGGGGAAGGTTTTTTTACTTCGTTACGTGAAGTACATTGTTCACGTATTATGACGGGCAATTACGGTACCCTACATTATCTTGTTCCGACACGCACTTCGCCGGTTTATTACCTTATATCATCAAGTACATTAGATTATGTTTAACGTAAAAATAACAATTGGACCCTTACATTACTAGAGTAACTAGCAAGCCCAATAGATCAGAAGGCTGAAGTGGTAGTGAGCCGACCACAAAGTTCGAAGAACTGAGAATCTATCAATAAGAAAGATTCTTGAGTGGCAGACCCGTACCGATTCTAACTAGATGACCTGGTGAAATATACAGAGAATCTTTTATATTAGTCTCTAAACTATTCTGTAGAGAAGGCATACCTTTAATAGTGGATTTTATAATTAATTTTAATTATAAGGAGAACAAATCGCTAAAATATGTTCTATTATCGACTTTTCTTACAGTGTATGGGTATAGTGATATTAATAAAAATTCGACTTTTATAAACAGGTCGTCCGATAGCAAGGGTGTCATGGTGGAAGTCACATGCTTTACTAGCCAATTCAGAAGCAAGAGCTACAGTCTCATTTAAACTTCACAGGCCTGACTTCGGTACCGACATCACATGTCAGGTAAAATAATGAATCCATCTAAATAATCTACCAATAATTATAACTGCCATGTAGAATTAGAATGGGAGAAACCATCAGCTCATTTTGTCCCTTGTGTGTCCTGAGAGGTGACGAAGGGGTATGCTATAATAATTTTATAAGGTTTTATTTTTCCTGTTTATTGTTTTTTATTTACAGTATTTTATAAAATCTTCATTAGGATATTAAATTTAAAATTGCAACTGAATATTTTAACTCTAAATGAACATTTTATTGATGAGTTTGTATGTACTCGTAATTTAATGTGTATCCGCCTTTATTCAATTCGATATAATTTTTAAATCTAAATTCTACGTTTTGCAATATTGTAATTGTATAGAAAATAAATAACTAAAAAGTTTTTTATTTTGCAGGCAGTTACGGATCCATCAATACCACCGTTATCTAACAGACTTTCGATTGATATGAATTGTAAGTCGTTTCCATTTTATACACCAATTTGCGTTAGCAGTTATACAAGATATTACATTCTTCAGGTTTCGTAAGCTTGACTTCAAAATATCAGAGATGCTCTGAAAGATGTTATGCTCCTGGAAATATGTAAAAGATGAAATAATTGCAGTGTTTTACTACAATATATGAAAATACTCTTGGTAATAATTAATCGCATTTCTAAGTTTTGATATGATTTTTTGGAAACTATATCTTCTTCAATACAATTTTTCAATTCTCACATTGAAACTGAATGTATATCGTTGTCTCTAAAAACGGAAATTAAAAAAATGCTTTAAAAACAAAAACAGCAAGAGTATTGTACTATGCGATATCTCGAAATATTTTCATTTTTTCCTAACGCAGTAGCCCAACTAGGAGGGATTTCAAAGAAATATTTCCTACTAAAATCTCGAAGCAACGCGATGTGTAGCAAAAAAAATAGGGTGTTAGATTTGCTATAAAGATCTAAGACTGAAAAACGAACACACAGTTTAGCAGATACATATACAGTACAGAGCACATATTAGCGCTATGCTGCTATTTAGTACGAGCGTGATCCTTCCCCAATCTATAATCGAGACAATTTATTCATGCTGCAGCACAGTACGCTGTAGCGTGACTCTGTAACGTTTATTTTAGTATCGGTTGGTAATTAATTACTTATTGCGCATTATCCAATAAAAGCTATTTACAATATATTGAACCATTCACATGGTAGGTAATTTATTAGTCATTATATATCTGCAGTACCTCCGCTTTCGGTGCGAATACAAGGCGGGAAGCGACCTTTAGTGGCTGGTCAAAGTACGGAATTACCATGTCAAGTAGTGGGGGCCAGGCCGAAACCTGTTATACCTTGGTGGAAAGGAGGAACCAAGTTAACTACTGTAAGGGATTCTGTAAGTATAAAAAATAATTTTTATCTATTATTTTAGGTATAAATGTGATTGTTACTGGCAATCCACAATATGGTGCTAGTGTTTACCTGAACGTAACTATGGTAGTAAATAGTTGGGTGTGATAGAAGAGGCACAGGAGTAGAATTAATTCTGTAGTAATTCGGTCATTAGGGGGTATGTGAGGAGTGACTTTGTATGACATAGTGAGAACTAGTGTGATGAGAGAAAAGTGTGGTTTGCAAGATGTTGTGTTCAGGATTAAGAAATAATGCTTCGGCGATTTGGTCATATAGAAAGAGTGATAAAATGATATTATGTTGTAGAAGCGATTGGCCGAGTAGGCGAGGGGCGCCTAAGTTGGAAGTATACCGACCATATTGGCGAAATATTTAATAAGCTCTAACAAATGGTAGATTCACGTCTAAGTTCTTGCTGTAAATTTCACAGTACGCGAGCAACCTGCGTCCGTTTTCCATCGTCACCAATTAAATTGTTAATTACAATTTTAAGTGATGATTTACCATGTGCTCGGCGCAAAGGAAAACATCGTAAAGAAACCTGAATGTCTGAGAAACAAGAAACAAACATTTCGAAGACATGTGAAGTTCGCCAATACGCATTGGGGCAACGCGGCGGGTATTACCTTGCCGTGAAACCCTTTCAGAAACTCATATATACTCATTAACAGAACTCGTATAAGCTGTAACTTTAACTTTTAACTTTAAGATAGGCCAAATAGGAGTTAAGTGATCCCTTAACCGACGAATATGTATACGTAGAAATAAGTACCAAGCTATTTCTAATTTGTTTTGTGTTGATTAATTGGGTAACATACATAATTGTAAGCTGTTTTTTTTAAAGTCCCGCAGGGTTTCTTGCCGGTTCATCCCAGAACAGAAGTTTTTTTTTCGAATCAGTGGTAATTAAACAAAAGAGTGAATTTCAATAAGTATTATTTATATTTGAATTAAAAAATTAAATTGAATAGAAAATGTTTCTATTCCTATTTCTGTACGTAAAAGAGGCAAGAGGAGAGGTGTGTCAGGATCCTGCCAAATGAAAATATTTATAAACAATTTGTGCTATTTGTGCATGAACTGTTCTATATTTATCATTTACATTGTAATGACAGCGTATCCCAAGTCCACCGCTCGACATTCTCCCACAAGGAATGCCACAAAACAAGGTCCTGAGCTACCTGCTGCTATTGACTTCCTGCGTGTTTTTTTTACATTTATTTAGCAAAAGATATGACTTTATCCATGTCGACCATCTTGTTTTGTATCTTTATTGTTGTTTGAACAGCACATGTTTAAATTCGTCAAAACGAAAAAATATTGTGAAAGATAATAATTTTTTTCTTTGTAAGCTAGTTTGTGCTTTATTTGGAGTAACGCCAAATGCGTAATGGGCTGGAGTTCGATTCGTGATAGTAAATGCCACAGATTCAACTACCGTCGTAAACCGCAACTACTATAAGCTTTTAAGCTTAGTTGGAGTGGTTAACAGAATTGTGAGATATATTTGAGTATTTTCAGCTATTATAGTAATTGTTGATCACATATATTAAGTGTCTTTGAAGACTCAAAAGGCTCAGTATATAAGCGTTGTATGCTATTAAAATATTTAATATAAATATATAAATTACCCATTATAGCTTATCACATGTCTATTGTTGAACTTAGATTGAGTCGTAGGGAGGTCATTGTTATAGAAGCCACATTTAGCATACAGGTTTACAACTTAGAATTACAAAAAAAATATAGATACGTCGTACTCGCTCCAGAATGGCAATACGAAAGTAAGGTAATTGCCCGACTCTCATTCAGTCGGGCACGCTCTCGCGTCACTTTGCTACAGAGCGTAAATCTTCCAGTTATTCGTGACAAAAATACCTCCCTGTATTTTTTGGTGGTGCACAAATTATACGGCAAGTGTTAGAGACAAGATAAACGTCTCATATCGTTCATTACACACACATACATATATATATATATATATATATATATATATATATATATATATATATATATATATATTATAGTATTTTTTTAGTTAAAAAATTTGAAGTAATTTCGTTTGACTATTGTCCCTATTCTCCTCCTTATCGGTAGGTAAGTCACGCGCTCGCGCCAATGAGCGCTTAGCAGCAATCAATGGGTAACTAATAATGTATATTTATCTTTTTTATAACAATAGGTAGGTTTCTAACAATAGGTAGGTCATTTGTCAACAAACATCATTTCTCTCTTTTTGTTAGCACAAGGTGTCCTAATAAATAACTGTGGCCGTGGAAGGAAAAGGGGAGATCTCCCGCCGGGCAAGGTGTTCTGCCCGGGGAGCGGCCAACACTCCGTGTGATAGTTCGGAGATGTTCTATATATGCTGTTTATGATTCGGAATGTTGATAGCGTGATTTAAGCTTCGGTGTGATTCGCTTGCGGCGCGACGACAGCGCCGCCACATAACTACATATACGTAGATATAGTACCTACTACTTACGGCACTTTAAAATACAATAATGTTAGTGTGCAACCTGTCTATTCTTAATACGTCTTTGTTAACAAAACAATAATTTCATCATTATTTAACAGACTTCGATGGATGGAAATATCACCATGAGCGTTCTAACTTTTGTGCCAGCGATAGAAGACGCAGGGAGAGTTTTATCATGCAGGGCAGCTCAACCAAAAATATCGTACACTACTCGAGAAGATGGCTGGAAAATGGAGATACAGCGTAAATATCTCAACAAATTCATCTTAAGATTTTTCTTATATTAATGTTTATAAGCCATTGCTTTTATTCGTTGATATACGCAAGCTAAACTGTGTTCGGGTTAATTTTAATTACCTGATAAAAGTTATGCATACGATAGAATAAAAAATTAACAAATACAAACACAAAAGTTGTACAAATAAAAAAGTTTGATTGCACTTTTATATCCAATTAGAATATAATTTAGCTAAGTTGTAAATTTTATATGATGACTGAAAAATTATCCATTAAAATACTAAACATTTTTAGTGAAAAGTATGTTTTCTTATAAAATTAGGTCAACAAACGAGTACACAGTTCACCTGATGGGAAGTGGATGCTGTGGGCCGTAGATATTTATATCTATCATCGGTTAAGAATCAAAATGCCTTGTCACCCCTGTGGACTAAGACGGATTGCCTCGTTTTCAGTAAAAAGGGTTCAGTACCGCCTCACTTACCGTATGAAACAGAATTAAGCTGCTATTTTACCCCGGTATTCTGTGAGGGCGCGGTCCTTCCCGGGTTGAGCCGACCCATACGTGCTATAACTATAATTAATGCAGTGAGATGCTGTGTTGCTTGTATTTTATTAAATATACTTTACATACATGTGTTTAAAACGAATAGATATTTACTTTAACAAACCTTATCGTAATTTATTATATAATTCGAACAAAACATTTCGTTAATACGTGAGCAAAACCAGTACTAACGCTTTAACGCACAGTAAGAAGTCGCTAGACGGGTCTTTTTCTTTTTTTTGTGTGCTTGATTTTTCATGATAAGTTTAAGTTAATAAATATATAAATTTTTTATTCTAAATAACGATCCCATGACGTCACGTCCCGTCGATGTGTAATCGAACTTTAAATGGTAGTGGTTGTTTATAATGAAGCAACAAAATGAACACAATGACGAGATAGAAATATTCAGCGATAAGGCGTCAGGACTCATGACTTTATCGCCAGGAATAATAGAAAATTGTTAGTTAATATTTCCAAATTAAGACATATTTTCTTCTAATTACTTATATATACTTTTATACGTGGTAGAGCCATGCTGCAGTTATTTAGTAGCATAGTTGTAGCACGAATGGGTCGCTCGACCGGGGGAAGGACCACGCTCTCACAGAATACCAGCGTCATATAGTAGCTTAATGCTGATGTGTTTCGTATGGTGAGTGTAGAGAACCGGAGACCCCTTTTTAATGGAAACGAGGCATTCCATCTTAGTCCTCACGGGTGACAACGCATCTGCATTTTGATTCGTAATCGAGGATAGACGTAGATGTCCATGGGCCACAGCAACCACTTACCATCAGGTGGACTGTGTGCTAGTTTGTCACCCTATCCTATAAAAAAATATTTCTTCATTGATTCTCTCTGGTTTTTGTTTCAACTATCGTTTAACATAATACGAAATACCTGTTATATATGCTATATATAACTTTATAATCGAAAAAAAAATATGTGTAATTAAAATATGTGGGTAGATAATATTACCGACAAATTCAGAATAATATTTACAGATTTACCCGTCGTTACGTTGAACTTGGGTGCGAACTTAGATGCCGATAAAGTAGTGGAAGGATCTGATATCTACTTGGATTGTAGAGTTCGTGCAAACCCTTGGTACAGCAATGTTCACTTCACTCATAATGTAAGTATTCAAAATTCGTATTATTTATACTCATCATTACAGCCTACCAAAATCAGAAAATAGGTCACCTCCGTAGCCTTAAAGCCATAATTGATAGGCGGGATGACAACCGCATTTACTAAATCTAATAGTCGATCTTAAATAAAATTTGGCAATGTTTTTTATGTGAGACTAAAGATTATAAAATCAATGTTATCTTATTGAAGCCCTAGCATTAGTATTGAGTAGGGCACAATTTAGAAATGAGTTTGTATGAGTGGCCTCTTTTTTACACTGAACCAGTAGAATATTATCCCTTTACAAAAGGCGTCTTAAAGACCGACGAGACATTTGAAGTAATATGTGTGATTAATGTAATACTTATGGCAAAGCATTAAAGGAGTGTTACATTTTTATGACGCGTTACAGAAGAGTCGTGGTAGCTCAGATGGTTAACGTTCGCTGTAAATATAATAGAACGAGTAACCGGGGTTCGATCCCCACCGGCACCAATGAAATTGTCAATTGCAATTTTAAGTGCTGATTTACCACGTGCTCGGCGGTGAAGGAAAACATCGTGAGGAAACCTGCATGTCTGAGGAATAAGGAAAAAAATATTTCGAAGACATGTGAAGTTCGCCAACACGCATTGGGGCAGCGCGGCGGATACTTCCTTGCCCTAAAACCCTCTCAGAAATGAGGGGGAGGCCTGTGCCCAGCAGTGGGACGTATATAGGCTGTAACTTTACTTTACATTTTTATGTGGGCGATTTGTTCGAAAATACATTATATTAGTAAAAACTAATAAAATATAAAATTAATTGTAAAATATATTTTGAATAAAACTATTATTTACGGATTTTATCGCGTTTAATTACTTTAATTATTTTTATTATTATCCCGACGTTTCGGGTGCTTTACAGCGCCCATGGTCACGGGGGGGACTGAGATGTTTGACGTCCCAATGTCATAGTTAGTCCGGCTACCTTCAGTTTTTTAATATTAATTTTTGGTCCGATTTACGCAAAACGAGCTTATAGTATCATGAAGTCTTGCAGTGGTATGCTTGGGTTTGGGTTTAATTTTGTTAATTATAGGATCCCAAGCAGATGGTAGCACCCAACCATCTTCTCTATCGAAATTTGGATGTTTTTTAATTTCAATAGCCTCGCGTATCATCCTTGGTAGGAATCGGTGTTCTTTTGCGAGAATTTGTGGTTTATCAAATCTGATGTAATGGTGGGGACGATCTTGAACATGTTCGCAGACTGCGGACTTCCCGGAGCGTCGGTGCTTCACATCAGCTATATGTTCCTTCACGCGGGTTTTTATAGATCTCTTTGTTTGACCTATGTAAGAGAGACCACTAGAGAGTCTTTTGCCGCCTCTTACAAAACCCACGGGGTTTTGTAAGAGGCGGCAAAGGACAACAGGCCCGGAGATCGACAGCAACTTCTAATAACAACTAGAAAATAAATAAATTAACAGTAAAAAATATTTTTAAAAACAAGGTTTTGTTTAAATGCTCTACACCACCGCTAATGTGCCGATAACAATGCTATGCCGTCACCCTGTCTTACGAGTACACCTCTCTGCAGTTGCATAAGTTCCTCTCTGTCCTTCTGTACTCGGATATCCATCGTATCTGAAATGTACAAACACTTCAGCACTTTGATATACCGGTAGTCCACTTGGCAACACTGAATTGACTGTAGAACTGCCCAACGACGAAACGAAATCAAAGGCTTTCTTATAGTCTACATATGCGAGGTGAAGTGGCAGATTATACTCTTCGGTCTTCAGCACAAATTGCCGAAGGTTATGTTTTTGGTCTATGGTACTAAAGTATTTTCGGCAACCGGCTTTTTTGAAGCACTTCAATACCGGTTTTCCTACCGCTTTCTTTTTTTGCTTTGTTGTAATTCTATATTCGCCGGGGACCTTGCCGTTTTTAAGGTGATGGAGAGCCATTCTAATTTCACACTGACGTCCGGGATATCATCAGAATAGTGTCGGATAAGACTTGCTCTTGAATCGTTTCTCATACTTGCATTTGGATCCAACGATGTGAACGTGTACAGCTGCTCGTAGAAGCTTTTAATCTCACTCAAAATTTTAGGTTTTCCTGAAATGATGCTACCACATTAGGTCTTCAGCTTCGAAAGTTGTTTTTTTCTGGCAGACAGATCTCTGGCAAATACTTTAGAGCCTTGATTCTACTCGATCGCTTCTTCAATACGAGCTATGTTAAATTTGCGTAAGTCCCGCCACATGCATTTGGAGATCTATCTGTTTAGTTGTCTGTGTGTTGTCAAATCTGCTTAAGACTGCAGCTTCATTTCCCGTCGAACAGCCATGAGAATAAGAGTGTGATTTGAGCGTTTTTTGATTCTTCTGCTACGGGTCATGCAAATCTTCAATCTGACCGTATAGACAGTTCCCAGGAGCCTGTCATTCATGTCGTCCACTATATTACAGTCTACTAAGCACTGAAAACGATTTTGTACTTGAGCTGAAAGTTTTCGAGGCTTTAAATGAGAGCACGAGTGGGACAGAGCATCGACTTCATTACACGTGACCTCTACAATTTAACGTTTAGGTTCAGTGTGCCTCTCACCATTGGATGATAGCTGCCAGTTTTTACCGTCGTGATCACTGAGATATCACTGAACAGTTGCCATCTAGTCGTTATATTGAAGTCATTGTTATTTTTTGTCGAACCGTCGGAGCTCGACCAGGTCAACTTCATGTAGGGCCGTTTCTGGAAGAAAGTGTTCATCATAAAGACTCCATCTTTCTCCATGAAATCAGCCAGCTGCTAGCTCCTAGGGTTCCCCTAACGTTGCCCTATCGTGTAATCCTATTCCTATATTATATACCTTCAGCTCACCGTTCTCTCTTTTCGTTCCCTAGTTTTACGTTGAAATCTCTCATTAACACTGTATAGTGGGTTTTGGAGGAATGCATGGCTCTAGAGATATCCTCATACATTTCTTCTACCTCATCATCGAGATATGCTGCGATTGGTGCGTAAACCTGTATGACCTTTACCGAATACCGTTTGGTGAGTCTGAGTATAAAGTACGCAATCCTCACCGACACACTCCCAGTGTTTACATCGTTGTTAACGAGAGACTTTTGAATGATAAATCCGACACTTCCTTGGGACAGATTGCTATCCTCGCGGCGATAGAACAAGTTGCCGGATTCGAAGATTATCGTGTCCTCCCCCCTCTTCTTTAAACCTCGGTTTCTTGAAACCTCAGATAATCCTTTAATATCCAATCGCAACTTGTCTACCTCTTCTTTATTCTCCAGGATCTACTCGTCAGCCCTCAGTGTGCGTGCGTTATATGTCCATCATCATATCAACTATTTGTCATAATAATATTGTATTGTCACATAGGACGTCCGCCATATTGGAGTAAGAATGACGTCACTTTACCTATTGTTTTTCGCCTTTTTTATTTGATACCTATATCATAGGGGTCACTATGTAAATTATGAATCGCCATTTTGTTTCTTCCGCCATATTGGATTTTGAATGATGTGACTTTACCTAATACGTTTTGCTTATCAACCCCTTCATTTGATACCCATATGATAGGGGTTACTATGGAAATTATAAATCGCCATTTTATGACATCCGCTATATTGAATTTTTAATATTGTCACTTTAATTTTTGTATTTCTCTCATCAAGCCCTTTTATTTAATACCAAATACCATAGGAGTTGCTGTAGAAATGATAAATCGCTATTTTGTAACGTCCACCATATAAGATTAAAAATGGCGCCATTTAAGTTATCGTGAATTGTCAGTGAAAGTAGGTGAAATATTGATTTCAAAAATTCTAGGACATATTATATACAATTGAAGTTAAAAAAAAGCTTTTAATAATAAAAAATAAAAACTGGGGTTGACAACCCGACTGCCATGTATGGTAACTATGGCAAACATTCCCCTTACGAGGGCAAACAATGGCGAATCCTTTTTTTTATCGAGGGGAAATCCTCATGAATACCTTCTGCTGCGGGGGCAACAGAAAGATTATGCCCGACTCCTTCCAGCCAAGGCCCCACGATGGTCACCACCAGCGTATATATGAGGGGTCCCGGGATCTCCGTACGGAACGCAACCGGGGAACGCAACCTTTCTCGCTTTACTATATGGTAGTTCTTTCTGCCCCCAGCACCCTCGTAGTGTTATCAAGATGTCTCGGCACCACTTAAGAGTCGTCGTCCTCCTCAGGGGTTACATCTCTAGGCATTCGGAGCCTCAAACCCAAACGTCTGCAACCCCAGAGGTCCCGTTTTTGGTAGGGAAACCGTTTTTGGTAGGGAGTCCTATGTTCTGCATTGTTTTTTGATAAGCTCTAATGAATGAATAAATTGATGTACAAGGTATCCGTACAGCTCGAAATTCAATCCGCGCATGTTGAATCCAACAAAGACTTTTTTCAACAGGGTATTACAGTGAAGTCGGGCCCTGGAGTACTACTCGCAAATCAAACTTTAGTTTTACAACACGTGTCGAGACAAGCGGCTGGTGCCTATGTTTGTTCTGCAACAAATACCTTGGGCGATGGATTAAGTTCACCCTTAATTTTGGATGTAAAATGTAAGTATACTTGATTTTATATCAATTTACAAGAAAACATTTCTTTTTAAACGAATATTGTGTGAGAAATAAAATGTTAATATCTTTTTTTCATCATTAGAATCATGTATGATTTGAATAGTGTTGTGAGTTGCAACGCCAGATATTCCATGGTCTAATCGAGAGACCAAAATGCCAAAAAGATATGAATTTTTTTGACATATATTTTACCAGGCCATGAGGCCTTTAGTAACAGATAATAGAATCACTATATCGTAAACGCTAGAATTTAAGAGAAAACTTTTAATGAAAGGAAAAGCTGACTACACGGGACTAAAAGTAATAAAATAATTAACACATTATAGCTTTTGAAGCCGGTGTTATGACATAGTGTAGATAATAATTAAAGCCTTACATTACAAAAAAGAAGTTGAATAACTCCTTTTTTGTACGCATTACGAACGACGAAGTAAATAATTTCGTTCAAAAGTTTAGTACCGAGTAAAATGGAGTGAATAGAAACCACGGGTGAATAGAAACAAGTCTGGTTATTCGATTAAGTTGTTTTTAAGTTTTTCTACATATCGGGAACGTGTGTTTATTTCTACTGTTTATTATATGCTAACATTATTCCTTTATATTGGCAATCTTGCAAAACCTAGAGAAAACTTTATCAAATAACCAGACTTCTTTCTTCCACCCCGCGGTTTTTATTCACCCCATTTTACGTCCGTAGTGTATGTCAAGAAAGGGGTAGAGCCCGTCTGAATGTCTGGATCCACGATGGTTGAAGAGACAGGAAGGAAGTAAATTCATGTAATTCCTACGCTTACTGTCCGAAATGTATACCTGTAGAAAACTGAGAGGTTTGGTAGCCACCCTGCGCCTATGCTCGAGGTTGCCAAGCTTGATTTTAACCAAATCAAGGTCATCGATAAGTCTCTTAGCGTGTCTTTTCATCCAAAAATACTAAGTGGCTTTTTGAAACACCAGCCCATTTAGTGGCAGCAGTACAAATTTCTCAACGTACGACCGGATTTGGGTTTTGTATAATGTTTGTATGATTGAATTTGAATAAATTAAATTATTTAGTCAAGGTTTACGTTGACTGAAATATATAGACGTTATAAATTTTGTAATGTACAGATGCTCCAACTTGTAAATCGGAACAACCGATCAATATCAGGGCAGCGAGAGGGGAAGTTGTCGAGATTGAGTGCATCGTAGATGCTAATCCTAAAGTAAGTAAATATTATATCAAAGTAGCTACAGTAAAATGTTTGTATCATCCATTTATGTTGTATTTATATCGAATATGCTGTTTTGAATGCCAAAAGTCAAAATAAATACTACTTCCTATTATACAGAAATCACATATGTATTAATATGATTCTACGAATATATCCTTCTACGAATTTTTCCTTTAACCAATTATTAAGAAACTTTGGTCAGTTGTTATTTGCACGACTGCAAAGATTTATGAACAACTAAACATTTTATCATTTGGATAATATGTTTAGTTGTTCGGTGGTTTTCTATGCTATAATATTCATCCGATTACTTGTAGCGCCGACTTACGATATAATACTTTTACTAATCATAATCTCAACGGAGACTAGCCATCAGCGCAGGACAGGATTATAGTGCCCAAGTGTAAGCGCAAGTACAGGTGCACTCTCTATTTCCTCACTCTCATAATACGATGGGATGGTAAGCTGACACGACCGGAGAGAGATCAGACACAGGACCAACGGCTTTACGTGCTTTCCGAGGCACGGGGGTGAGACACCGCCAACTTCCTGACTCCGGACATGGTTGTCTGAGAATTTCTTGACACAAAAACTCGATAATCGACTTTTTGGCCTGACCCGGGATTCGAACCCAGGACCTTATGATCAGCAGTTGCACTACTACAACCACTAGTCCAACAAGGCAAAAATACTTTTACTATACATGTAATGTCGTGTGTTGGCGATGTAAAAAAAATCCACTATCCAATAACATTTCCTAGTCGCTGTAAGAGGCGAACTAATGCAATTGCCAACACGTCTACCCAGCTTGGCGACAGGGAAAACCTAACTAACTAACTTATAGTCTGAAAAAGAAGCAACGAGAAGGATACTTACACACATATATGTTAGTATGTGAGTGTGATCGGTTATGGTACATTTAGTAAGTAATAACTGTATTATAAAGCGCGCGGGTGTAAGGGTATTGTTACTTTAGATTGGATAATCAAAGTAAAGAGTTATTACTTTAATACCTTGGGAGAGAAGTCTTAGTGTGAGACGCTACGTGCGTGGATACTTTGTCGGCCTGTCATCTCAGAAGTACCTCCCATCTCAGGAGTTTACGGCCGGGACGGCATAAGAAGACGCTGAACAGAGTAAATGGCGCAAACAATATACGAATCTTTGAGAAAGAACTACACTCTTGTGGCATTTGCAGTAGAGGTTACCGTTCCGTGGGATTCATTTTTCTCGCTCGGAGAATACGTTCAGTAAGAAAACGAAATATAACGCACTCTATTATAGTATTTTTGATAATATAATACATATTGTATATATTTATGATATTGTAATAAATGTAGAATTAAATATCTATTTAGTACTTTTTTTCAACAGGTTTCTTTAACGTATCAGTGGTGGTTTAATAGTTCGACACACGCGAGGCGTGAATTGAAAATTTCTCCTTCACACGTACAAAATGAAGCAAGTAAGCAATTTTTCAACAGGAAGTTAATATTTAAATATAGCGAATAATTTTAATAATTTTAAAAATCTAATGCTATTCTTCATTATATTAATTAATAACCACTTTTAACAACCACTTTTAGAATATACTCAAAGCCAAAAAATAAGATTGTTTATGAAAAATACAGTGTCAACATTTTTCATAACAAATTCAGAAACTATTATAAAAATGCTATGCACAACTAACCAGGAGAAGTAATAATAGCTTATCGCGACTGCTGTTATGTAGTCTTGGATTTGAACCCCGATCAGGTCGGGCCAAAATCAGTTTTCTGTGAAGAAATTCTCAGTAGCAGCTTGGAGTCTGAAACTTGCCTATGTGTCTCAGAAAGCACGTATATTCAATTGTTCTGCACCCGATCTTTCTCCGAACGGGTCGCATTTGCCGTTCCTTCGAAATGTGAAAGTAGGTACACCTGTGCTAACACACTCGTAAACTATAATCCTTGTGAGCGTAGATGACATTTCGACCTCGAGGACATTTTAAGATTTTGCAGCAACTTTGTTACTGACACCAATAAACTGCACCAATCTGTTACTAATTAATCTGCTAAAATTTTGCTATAAAACGATTTTCTAATCATGGCTAATTGAAATAGACACTCATGATGTATTCTGTCTGATATGTTCATTGAATATGCGCAGGGAAAATAAATTTATATTTCCCTTACATTTAAAATAATTAAGAGAAAGATCCTGTTCGCTAATTATAGCGTTTATGACGGTCTAGATAGTTTAAATCGTAAACAACCTAGAAGTAAACTATTTCCGCAAGCCACTTTGAAATTATATTAAGTTTAAATTGGTTTTGTAAAAAGTTGCATCATGTTGGTCTGAGGTTTATATGTTCTATGTTTATGGGAGATAAGAATGTGCCAAGTATGTGTCTGTAGTCATACTCGCCCACAATGTCATAAAAGGCGAAAAATAAGATAAAATTTTTTGTAATTATTGCGATGGGCTAGCCACCTATCACGTATTTCACAATTTTCCATCTAAACCCATTATTTATTTTATTTTGGTAAAACATGGTCCGAGTAGCTCTTTGCTCTTTGATCTTTGCTCTTTGGACTCGGCTTACCTCCTCTGGGATTACAGGTGCGACGTGTGGTGACTATGCAGCTATATTAGAATTATAGTTGTAGCACGAATAGGTCGGCTCGACCGGGGTAGGACCACGCTCTCATTAAATACCAGCGTAAAATAGCAGCTTAATGCTGCTGCGTTTCGTATGGTGAGTAGTATAGAGTCTCCATGCGCAATCAACCTCATTCTCACCTCACACATTTCACCTCAATCTTTATATTCACTACTTAAATGGTCACTATTTAAATTATCACTCACTGCGCTTGAATATTTTAATTAGCTACCAATTGTTCTTCCGTTGGTAGGTGCACGCTAGTTAATTTCTTATCGCGATAAAGAATCACTTCTATTCTAATATAATCTTTGCGCACCACGTACAACTTTATTGTTTAAAATGTAACACGGCACCATTTCATAGTATTCGCGGTTCGAATATTTTGTTGTGCTGTCATTGATAACGAAGCGACACTACCTCCGAAAAATTAAAAATAGCATACGTAAAAATTTAATACAGTATACTTATAAATTTTCACACCCTTCATCATCTTCTTCTCAATGGTCACGGTCAACATTATCTGCTGCGGCCAGCCGATCGGAGGTTGGTACGTGTCGATGTAACGGTTAAGGGAAAGGCGCGGGAAGACCCGCGACAAGGTACCTAAATTTGTAACGAGTGACCTTTACGAATGTGCGCGCGTAGTAAAATAGTAGGCGTGAGATTTTTATTAATAATCATCAGTTAAAAGCACGCATTACTACGCACTCTGAATTTGAAAGAAAAAATTTGTATTTTTATTTTTTTTTCACCATTTGCCTTCATAACTTATTTTGAACCTTCTCTGAAAATTTGGGCATACATTGCAAAATAACCTTGTATCATAATTAAAACTTCGAAATAATCGATTAAATAAATCACGCTGCTTTTATTATCTCCATTATATTAAAAACAAAATATTTGTGTCAGGTACGTTTGTCTATGTTGTGAACTCGTCAGCAGACTACGGCCCAGCCGTACAGTGTGTTGCGTTCAACTTAGTGGGATCACAGACACTTCCCTGCGTGTATCACATTTTACCAGCAGGTATGGTTATATAATTTATAATTTAATTTATCCAATTATACCTATAATATATTAATCCAATTATACCTTTCATTGAAATAATGGGTTTATTGGTGCATATTGGCTACGTTTGCCTATAGGCAGCAAAATTCCGAGAAATGTTCGTTTTCTGGGCACACATCTAAGTAACACGTGTGGTTGCTTGTGCACGCTTCTAAATAATCGCCTATTTATTTGTGCCTAAACATCAACTGGAGTAAAGAAGGTGTTCTTGTATGACAGAGGCTGGGTTTACCAACGGTCCATACCATTTGTTTTTCATAGTTTTTTATTACGCACATTTTAAAGATTTTATTTTCCTAAATATCCATACTTGACAGACTGATGAATAGCTGCGCAATTATTGTGCAGATGATGGTTGAGTTAGTCAATATTACTCAACCCTAAACCAATGTGAAGAAAGCCATTTAAGTCAGCCTACTCTCAACAGAATGGAGCTCCGAATAAATCGATTTTTTCAGAAGTTTAGGATTACTATTTACTTTTTAATTGCTTCTTAGGACTCCTATTAAAACCGTAACTAATGCGAATCGAATGGTGATTCATATTGGAATTATCAAATCATCAGTTTTTAGCTGCTTGCCGCTAGGATGATATAGTTTTAATAAGTTTGTCCGATTCTATGTTGTAAAAATTAAGTGGTGAATTTTTAATTTATGAAAAATTATATCTGGATAAAAATATGCAATTGTGTCTAACAGCGCTGATAATGGTTGATTGGTAATTTGGTCGCGTTTCTTAATTCGGGTTGTTTTTCGGGGTTATAAAATAAGTATCGAAACATTTTTAAATCGAAGATCAAAACAATTTAGAAAAAGTTTTGCTGATTTTGCGTTTAATTTAAAAAGATAATAGACAATTTGCCTTTCATTATATAAATTTACAAGGTGTGTGTGTGTGTGTGTGTGTGTGTGTGTGTGTGTGTGTGTGTGTGTGTGTGTGTGTGTGTGTGTGTGTGTGGAGCAAATAATATTTTTATAATCAATAAATATATTTTACAAATGTGAAACTGACCAAATTACGGGATGTATATAACAAAATAATAAATTGAAACATCAGGCTAATAATATGGAGACGAGAGAAGGATTATTTGCAACGCACAAATCCCCCGTAAGCATACTTAAGCATAATCTGTCACCATACTTCCCGGAAAACTCCCATATTTCATCATCCTTTAAATAATGTTTTTCTCTTCGGTAAACGGGTTTACTGTTAATAATGATATAAATTGTGCTTATTTTTTATCCATCTATTACAGACTATAAAAGTCCACTGCTGTACATAGGCCTCTTCCATAGTGATTGTCACAGGATAGATGCTATAGTTGCTACACTGAGCTGGCAAGTTGTCAACCAGAATTTTTTATAATTTGGAGTTGTTATCAGGAATATGCTGTTGCCCGTCTCCTGTTTCAGTTTCCTTCTGCTGCCTTATACGACACCATGATATGGGTTAATGAAATATTCTAACGCAAAGCTACAAACAAATATCTATATTTTATTTATTTATACCTATTAAACAATCATACTTAATAATTTTTTCTCCGTGAAAAAGATGACAGTAACAATCGAGATATTCATATATGATCCACAGGACAGTGAAATGGTAAAAATGTTAGTATTAGGAGTACTTCGTGTTCAGCAGGTTCAAACCGTTTTTTGCAGTCAGTACAAATAATTTTTTGCAGTCAGTACCTTAATCATTAGACTACTGCCGCATGTAAAGTTATGATTAGTTTCCTATTTTATATAACATGTCCAGTAAAAGTGACGAGAAGCTTAAAAGATGCGAGGTGTTTGAAGCACCATGCTTCAATTGTAGTAAAGTCTCCTGCTAACTATGGGGATTAGAGTAAATCCATCTATATTAGATTTGATGTGCTTGATTTATTCCACCATTGTGTTCATACATATGCTGTGTAGTGGCGACGTAAGGGTATCCATTACCCTATATGATCCCGTGGGTGGCGTAAGAAGCGGGTACTACTGAAACAGCAGATATCTTAAGATTTAAAAACTGCGGTTGTCAACCCACCAAGAATGGCAACTATGGCAAATATCTCCTCTATGACGCAGTCTATGGTAGGTTTGTTCTTTAGCAGACTTGGCTGTAAATTGATTGAATTGAAGTCGTGAATTATACTTTGGATTTGTAATATTTGATTTTTGTACTTTGTAAATTTTATACTAAATTCAAATACATACTTATAAACTATAAGAAACTGCATAGTTATATATCATAAATAGTAGAGTAATACTATACAAGACCTTGTTAAATAATTTTATAAAACAAAACTACTAGAAGAGTACTTCATAAAAGCACTTTTGACCTACATTGCTTAACTCGATCGGAACCATTCGTTTGAATATGTATATGATATTTTCTCTTATTCCACAATACGAACGCTTTTATCTTGGTTATTTGAAAATATGAAATGGCTTCAGTCTTAATGCGGTTGTTCTATCTGTTTAGAAAAGCCGTCAGCAGTCAGGAATTGTGATATCACAAATGTGACGTATGATTCCCTCACACTAAACTGTACACCAGGTCATGACGGCGGCGTCCGCCAAACGCTTTTTCTGGAGGTGAGTGAACTTTCATACACATGAAAATACGGAATATTTATGTTGTTTTTAAAAGAGTGTGCATTTCTTGGAATTCAATAATATTTGTGTTAAACTATTTTTGGGTGATAATCATCTAATTTGACCACGCTGCAACTATATTATGGTTGTAGCGCCAATGGGTCGGCTCGACCTTTGAAGGACAACGTCTCACAGAATGTCAGTGTAAAATAGCAGCTTAATACTGCTGTGTTTCGTATGGTGACTGTAGATCCGGAGACCCTTTTCCACTGGAAATGAGGCATTCCATCTTAGTCCTCAAGGGTGACAACGCATCTGCATTTGGTTCTTAATCGAGGATTAAGCTGCTAATTTACCCTAGAATAATGTGAGAGCGTTGTTTATTCTCGATTGAGGCGATCCATCGTGTCATAACCTTATACGGCTGCAGCGTGGTTCTACCACGTCTAAAACCAACAAAAAAGATAGACGCAGCGCTGCGTACATTTCAAGTGATGCCGACACCATGCTCAACTTCTTGACACGCACACACGCACACGTGTTTCTTCTTTCTTTCTTTATTAGCCTGTAATAATTTACTGTTTGTTGAACGCAGAACACGCACTACCTATAACGATGTTTTGTTTGTAAGCTGTTGGTCTTACAATAAATTTAACATTTTACTGTTGAACGCAGAACACGCACTATCTATAACGATGTTTTGTTTGTAAGCTCTTGGTCTTACAATAAGTTTAACAATTTACTGTTGAACGCAGAACACGCACTACCTATAACGATGTTTTGTTTGTAAGCTGTTGGTCTTACAATAAGTTTAACAATTTACTGTTGAACGCAGAACACGCACTACCTATAACGATGTTTTGTTTGTAAGCTGTTGGTCTTACAATAAGTTTAACAATTTACTGTTGAACGCAGAACACGCACTACCTATAACGATGTTTTGTTTGTAAGCTCTTGGTCTTACAATAAGTTTAACAATTTACTGTTGAACGCAGAACACGCATACCTATAACGATGTTTTGTTTGTAAGGTCTTGGTCTTACAATAAGTTTAACAATTTACTGTTGAACGCAGAACACGCACTACCTATAACGATGCTTTGTTTGTAAGCTCTTGGTCTTACAATAAGTTTAACAATTTACTGTTGAACGCGGAACACGCACCACCTATAACGATGTTTTGTTTGTAAGCTCTTGGTCTTACAATAAGTTTAACAATTTACTGTCGAACGCAGAACACGCACTACCTATAACGATGTTTTGTTTGTAAGCTCTTGGTATTACAATAAGTTTAACAATTTACTGTTGAACGCAGAACACGCACTACCTATAACGATGTTTTGTTTGTAAGCTCTTGGTCTTACAATTAGTTACTACTATTGATAAAGTAATACAGATAGTAAATATTTTCTCATTATAAGTGTTCAAGATTTAAATACATTCTGAGTTCCCACCGAGTGATATTATATACATTTAAGTACATAAACTATGACAGTGTATGTATCGTGAAATTTTTACGACGATAGCAAGGAACTGGATATTTAGAATCTAAGACAGATTCAGTTTAGACTTTACATTGCAAGCTCGCGTCATGAGTTCGAATCCGCTATTCGACTACTGTGGTTTTTAGTATAACTTTTGACATAAGTGTCTGTAGTAGAAAGTATATTAATCACACCCTTAGTCAATAAGATACTGAGGCCTTCTAACCGGTTCCATCGATTCATTACAGCCTTTCATAAGCCCACTGCTGAACACAGGCCTCTTCTATAGATACGGGGGACACTTGTCATACTTGCCACGCTGAACAAGCTGTTTAGCAACCGTAATTTTTTTGATAATTTTGTGTTGTTAGCAAGAAGTTAACGGAAGGTTACTTGGGGTTCCCGATATAATACGTTAAATTTTCCTTCAAACGCTAATCCCGCTAGCATGGTGCACCTTAGTGACTGACGAACGATAGAAATCAAAAAATGCTAAACATAAATTTCACAGACTCGTGAAAAATAGGTATAAGTATTGCCAATGCGAAGACCTTTAACTTGTTTCCGCAGCGCGGTTAGTATGGATAGATCTTCCAGAAAATAATCTCTCTAAAATTAGAGGGGGGCCTGTGGCCAGCAATGACACATATACAGGTGCAATTTACTTTTAAATATTTTCACGGTAAAGGTAATGAGGACGATAATAGATTTTTAA
The DNA here is from genome assembly GCA_907164705.1 of Parnassius apollo. Lineage (NCBI taxonomy): Eukaryota > Metazoa > Arthropoda > Insecta > Lepidoptera > Papilionidae > Parnassius > Parnassius apollo. The sequence continues at coordinate 93,297 of CAJQZP010001050.1, read as the reverse complement.
AATGAATACGCAAGCGGTGTTTGTAGCAAATCGAAGTGATAAAATCCACGCGAAATAAACATTTTTTTTTCAAATTTTTATCCGATATTAAAATGTGTTTTGAATATACTAGGTGGTAGCACTTCTATTTCTAGGAGTCTTTCTCGGTAGGTACTAACCTTTTAACTACTTCTTTTGTGTTTTGGCCTGAAGGATATAGAGAGCCAGTACAATAACAGGCTATTTAACTCCAGATGACAACAACATTTAACTTTTTTTAAACTTGGCTGCAGGTATCTCTGGACTGCAGTGGTCATTTACCATCAGGTGGACTGTGAGTTCACCGATAGCAAGACGTTGATGATAAGGTTTTTTGTTTATAGAATAAGGGTGACATTGAACACATAGTCTTTTTGATAGTAAGTGGGTGCTGTGGTGTGGTGCTGTACGATATCTAGCCTCGATTTAGAATAAAAATAGAGATGCGTTGTCCCCAATGAAGACGAAGACGGAATGCTACGTTTCTATTTACAAGAGTCTCCAGTTCTCTCCATACGCTATACAAAACACAGCAGAATTATGCTGCTGTTTTACGCTGGTATTCTGTGAGAGTGTGACTCTTCCCTGATCGAGTTGAGCATAATATAGCCGCAGTGCGGCTTTTCCACGTATATTCAAAATTCAAAATCATAAACTTTATTTTTACATAAAAATATTATAATAAATATTTCATTAAATACATAGGCTCTCAGACTAGTGTAAAATTGTGTTCATTACCATGTGTTATAAATAACTTGTGATTGAAAATATATTATGCTAAATAAAGTGCATAAAATTGTATCATTCATTGTGCAATAAGAGAGAGAGAGAGAGAGAGCGAGAGAGGGAGAACTTGCTATCTCTCTCTCAAAACAACCGGTACAGAATTTTTATTTATTATTTTTAGCGCAAGTGCCCGTCAAAGTAGAATTAACGATGTTACTAATAACAGTTCTGGCGGCGGTAGTGATAATTACAGCCATGGCGACGGTGTCCGCCGCAGTGTGCTACTGCAAGTATTGTAATAACAGGGAAGGTGAGTTTAAGAGACCTTGTTATTAAGATTTATCGAAGCGTTCTGGGATTCGGATTGTTAATAAAAATGACTAACTACACTTATGCTTTTGAAGAAAGTAAATGACATCTCACGATCGTTATACGTTCGACTGACAATATTTACTACTAAACTGCCCTGACTTCCCCCGGGTATGATCTAATTATAATCTTATCTGACCTATTTAGATTTAGCAAAATTAAATTTGAAATAAAAAATATCTCATACATTTTTGGCAAAAATATAGCCTAAATCACTTCTGTCATTACTTTCTATTTTTTTTTTCAGACAGTGTTAGTCAATTTCAAGTAAATGTTGAAAAGCATATTGAGTAACTCTAGGTACTCACCTATAATTTAAGTACATATATACTGTTATAACCAAATGTCATAACAGTATATATAATATGTCATCCCCCCTGCATGAATAAATCTTTTTCTGCTTTCACATTTTTTTCGTTCGCTTGCGGACATATACACTACATGCCCAACATAACGCCCTCAACTACATATTAAACGTACTGAGTCCCTTTTTCCTTAAAATAAGAAGTAGAAGAAGGAGAAGTGGTAACTACTAAAGTGTATCCGATTTTCGAAAACTATGGTGTTTTTTCAGATACAAACGAGAAAGCTAAAACGCCTCAAGAAGAGAGTTCAAACATGTTGCTTACAGGTGAGAAAAAGACTGACAGTGCTGATAGTTTAGGTATGTATATCTACATTTTAATTATTTATTAGATATAGTTTCTTTACCGCTTAATATTATTTATTGATATTTTTATTTTCAGATAAGAATCCTGATATTGTACCTTTAAACACGAAACTAAGTGATACTTGTTTTAACAAATTTTCAAACAACAGACAACAGTTCTGTCAGACCTTTAATATCTACAACTAATGTAGATGAATTTGAAATACCTAATCGTTTCAATGCACATTACAATCATACGATGAACAGTACTTACCAGTATGAATATCCACGGAGATATAGGATACCAAATATTCAACCAAGTTTGGCGCCGATGCCAAACATTGGAACGAATGTATATAGGCAGCCATTTCATAATGTTTATGAGGATTGGTTAAGATATAAAAACACGTTACCTTTAGACAGTAGCCAGTGGTAAGTAATTAAGTATTTTATAAGAAATAATATTTGCATTTAACGTATACTGTTGCAGGAATGTGTTTCATTCTCTAATTGTTTAAGGTTTTTTTTAATGACTGCAAAGTTACTATATTTTATATTTTATTAGAGATATTATAATTTGAGTTAAAACTAATTGGAATCGTTATACATAAAACTTACATATTATTTATATAGTTATACAACGTAGTGTTAGAAACTTGGTGATGCTACCAAAATAGCATTATCCTATGATAATTAATTTAATAAAATTAGTTTTTATTATTTCAATCTCGATTCGAATTACCTTTGTTTTTATATTTTGAAATATTGACATTTGTTCCAAGCGACAAAAAAATCAAAAGGAAAAAACACAACGTAGTGTCGACTGCTGCTGTGTTTCGAATGGTGAATGACGTCAGTTGACCGTCGTTACTGTTGATGAGACATTTCTTCTTAATCCGCATGGCTGATAATATACCTTTATTTTGATTCTAAATCAAGAATAGATGAAGGTCTATAGACTAAAGCATCAGCTTATCTTTTAGTATACAATGTACCCTTTGTCACCCTTACTTCTGTAGAAAAAAGACGATAGAAGAAAGGTGTCTATGGACTACCGCCTACCACCAGACAGTTTGTGTGTTACCATTACATTTATGTATCTAACATGAATGTTATTAAGATTTAATATCGACTATAAGTTGTGTCGTTAGTCGTAGCTAACTACTTACTTCAATTTTCATTGTAGCTACCATTAGAACAACTAAGACCGCCAGAGGAATATATCTCTCCGCCACCTCCGGTACTCAGCGACTTATGTCGGAATCCAAATTTCCAGTGCCATTTGCAGGAATCCCATTTACGAGAAATGGAACAAAGACATCCCTCAAATGAAACTAATCCGACTTTGAGTCAAAATCTGAAAATGTCTGATTTACCCTCTGTGAGAATACATTCAGAAAGTAATAGTGCATATTTTAATAAGTTCGATGTTGCAACAAACACCATACCCCGTATGAAAGGTACTAATAGTAAGTATTAACTTTTTATTTATAACGTATTTATATTCCAAATTTATTCATTAGAACCTATCAATAGTCCATTACCGATATATTAGTGGTTTTATCCTATACCCTTAAACGAGCAATACTTGTATATATATATATTATTCATCAGTACGTAATTTGTATCTTAATGTAATTTCAAAAAAAAACCTAGCAAAGCTCGGTCATCCGAGTACGTTTATTTATTGTATATACATACATACTTTCATTAATTATCATATTATTTATATCATACCTGTCTGCGCTTACATTACTTCAAATAGGCTTACTGACTGGCTACATTACATTTGTCCAATAACGCACTTTTCGCAAAACGGCCCCTTGATGGAGTGTCCAATTTGCACAAATAATACATTATTTAATTATTCAGTTATATCTTTACTAGTTAGTTTTAATAGATAGAATTTTTAATCGCAGAGAGTTCACAAAAATAGCAATATAATACAAATTATAATTCTCGTTATTATTTCAAAACTCAAATTATCCGTTTTATTTTACGATATAAGTAATAGCTACGGAATTTCTCTCAAATTCCACTTAAAAACCGTAAAATTAATGACGGTAGACTGCAAATGGAAACAACATGGCCGGTTTTGGCGAAAAGAATATTAAAACCATCACCAATAATTTTGCAATCAAGCGTCAAGTTTTCTGCCAATTTGCGAATGGGAAGATGATGTAATGAGCATGTGAAGCATTTTTCGAAAATAAAAACAGAATACATACATATATGTATGATAAAAGATGATGCTTGTATATATGAAATCGTTTTACACAAAATCTATTTGATCGATATTATATATGTATTTTACCACGGAGAGGGTTTATATTTAAAAAAATGATTTTTTAGATTATATTTGCCTTTTTTCAATCAAGCGCGGTAATTAAATTAAATTGCATGCGTTAAATTAAAAAAAGTTGCTGAACTCCACCTATGATATTAACTGGCAGGACACAACGTCTGCGGGGTTCAGTTAGTATTTATTTACTAAAAAGCTGTAGTATGTAGGCCACGCGTTATATGCGACCGCTCTGCGTATCGCCCACGATACAACCGATATTGGGCTGCCGCACGCCCGCCTGAGCGCTTGCTCAGCGCACGTTTCCCGCGCTTATCGTTGAAATGCCGAAACCACGTAATTATTGTGCAGACGATGGGTGTCAAAGTCAAAAAACAAATGAAAAATTTGTTTTTTGACTAATATTATTAACTTATGATTATAATAAGTGTAGAAAAAAACATAACTGCACTAGCTTCAATGCTTTTTTACAGGAGAAACCTAATGTTGACGAAACAACACTGTATACTCATTTCAAAGCCTTTAATACAGATTCATCTTTTTATATTGGCCTAAAAGTACCACCAGAAATGAAAAAAAAAACGAACGGGTTCGCTCGACCGGTGAAAAGTGAAAAATTATTGCTCAATACGGATGTTTTGTATAGTGAGTATAAACAGCTGTAGACCCATTTTACTGCAGAAAAATTCTTTCTTCTTCTCTCTCTCTCTCTCTTCAAGGTAAGACACAGCTATATATGGGTAACAATTCCTACTTACCATGAGGTGGAGTTATTATCGGTGTTTATCTACATAACCATAATTCTTGATAAAGATATCCACAGTAGAAGCAGAATAACCAACATAGCCTAACGGATCAGTAAGTTAAAATGACAATGAGCCGGACATACTAAAATCCGCTGGAGTAAAAAGGTTCTTGAGTGGCAGCCTTGTATTAATAAACGAAGTGCCGGCCATCAGCGAGTGAAGACTAAGTAAGACATGTGGAAAGTCAATAAACGCAAGTGGCTCAGGATTTGAGGAGCCCTATGTTCAACAGTGACCTTGTAGAGGGCTCACTTCTCTTCTTAATTCCCTAAAGAGGTCACTACGCACATTTTTAATTTTGCTTTTCTTTAAAAATGTGAATCTAATCACTTTAGCATTTGTGAGATTTCACGTACGAGCATACGTATTAAATTGATAAAATATTACCGGATAAAATATTTGTTTCAATATTTGCTACAATTTGTGTATTATTTTAAATTGTTGCATTCTAAATTGATATCATAAATAACGTTTAAGTGATACTAAAAGCAATTAACTTAAGTTTAACTGGCATACTTATACCACATAAGCGCTTAATAACTATTTTAATAATAACTAAGTGTTGTATTAGTATGTTCGAACACAGTAATGTTTAATTGCTTTTGTCTGTTTCTCTTAATTCATATTAGTTTGAAGCTTTATTTTCTGGATAACATTGCTAAAACTACTCAGTGAAACATAAATTAAATGTAACTTATATTTGATTTATATTCCCTTACTATACCTTCGTCTTCAACCCACATATGTCTACTGTTGGACGTGGACTTCTTCAATTGTGGCGAGGATTTTATTTAATTGCAATGTTTAGTAAAACGGTAGATTAGCTTTATATGAAACTAATTTTACGAATGTTTTTTGTTATTAATTTTTTTTAATTCCCGTTGTTTCGGATGCTTTGTAACACACAGTATCGTGGGTGGGACTAAGGTGTTTGACGTCTCGATGTTTTCTCAAAAGACACGGAATGAAATGGGTTGATATATTTTCTTACGCCGCCACCATATGACATAAAATATATCTGAATATAATCTAAATTGAAAATTAAAATAAAAAACTGAAACAAATAAGGCTGATAATCCTCATTTTAAGTTAAAACTTACCAAAATTGGTTTACCCGTTTAAGACCTACGGTGCACAGACAGACACACGCACACACAGCAGTCAAACTTATAATACTCTTTTTTTCGTATAGGGTTAAAACTATTATTTTTAGTTAAGTCTATTATATATTTTAATGGGACTTGTTTTTGTGAATGCGCTACTGGGCAAAGTAGTGCTATCCCTGCCTGGAGAAGAAAGTTCGAGGACCGCTTTGCAAAGGAGAGAGCCCTCATTGGCAGACTGATAAACTTCAGGTCCGGCAATAATTGGCCGAGAATTGTGCGCACCAACAGAATGACGTTTGCGGGGACGAATATCAGTTTCCTCCAGCCGCATATAACGCAAGAACTGACAGAGCACATAGACGACTTTCAACGAGCAGGGAATCGCTGCTTTATGAAGCGAATTAGGCGATATAACGAGAGGTCAACACATTAAACCAGAATCGCCCCTTTAAGAGTAATCAGAAGAGGCTCTATAAGTAATTGGAGCGACCAATGGGGCGTGGAATGGGTTCAACACCGAAGCATTCTGGCGCGGCGTATGATCAGAGCCCGTTAATAACAAGGCAAGGGCCTTTGGACTGAAGATGTGGTGAGTCAGTGTGCGAGTATTACGCCCATGTACAATGTCATTATGATGACAGATGTCGTAGCTTGGGTGATCAGTAGAGTCCCAAAACTGGAAAAGTCCGGGACTCGACGGGCTGAATCACTACTGGCATAAGGAGTTTGTGGCGTTATGTCACGTTATGCTCGCCCGTCAGTTTCAAGAGACTCTGTACCAGCAGTCGCTGTCGAGCCTCTTCAATACAGGGATCACTCATGTGGGTCCTAAGGACCAGGATACCACAGACTCGATTACATAATACCCCATAACTTGTCTACTCATCATATATAAGACACTAACATCCATTTTGAGCGCGAGAGTCACTTCATCTAGATTCAAATCAAAAAATGTCCCGCGTTCTAAATGGATGTCGGAGCGGTGGTCGTGGAACCAAGGAACCACTCCTTATTGACACTTGGTAAAGTGGTTAAGCGCAACAGTCAGAACTTGCTGCATGGATATACTATAAAAATAATATACAAATATATAAAAACGAATGTTTTTTTATCTCTACTCGGTGCCTCATACAGGTGTGAAAAGGGTCCTCGAGCTGTACAAAGTTGACCGAACAGTTAAAAACTTTCTCTCTGAGCAGTGTATTGGGCAATGGAATACAAACCTTAGTCATCTAGGCGAGCGGTCATACGTTCGCCTAGATAACTAAGGACGATGAGAACCACATAAGTGTGAGAATCTCATCTTCCAGGGCGATTTTTTGAGTCCAATCCGGTTCCACCTCTCTCGGAAACCTTTCTAGGGATTTTTGAGAGAGGATTTCAGCTTCGGAAAGGAGGTACAAAAGTGACCCTCCTTTTCTATATGAATGTTCTCAACTATACGCCTCCAGTTGCTTCTATCTTATGGAATTGCAAAACATTACTTTTCTATCAGAATAAAACTGAGAACGGATAAGTGAGCGGTCCTACGAGTTGAAGAGGATAGAGTTTCTGAGGGCATAGTTTTATCTATGCCCATCAACAGAAAGACCCTTTCCGAGGCTGAAACATAACGATACCTGGGTATATCACAGAACATAAGTATCGATGAGGCGTATATGAAGCATTCAGTTTGCGATGTGTTTTATGGACGCTTGACAAAATTGCTTGTCTTTTGACGGGCATTAAATAAGACACACGCATATAATAGTTTGATCATTCCTGTTCTCATGTATACCTTTGGCATACTCAGGTAGATTTAGACGAAACTGAACACTCTGTATAGAAAAGTCCGAACTCTTATGACGTCCCACAAGATGCATTACCCGAGATCGTCAGTAATGGGGCTGTACATGCCGCGAAATCATGGCAGCCACGGCTTAAGAAGCGCTCTTCCATAATCGCGAAGTATGTAGCCTCCATATTTACTTTCTGGCGAGATCAGGAGAACCATTCTACGAGGACGTCTTCTGGACGTCTTCTCTTGTGATGGAAGGCTTACCCTTCTATTCTTAGCCAACGAGCAAAAACAAGACTCAGCAGTACAGTTATATTTCCAACCGTTAGACCGTACAGAAGGAGAAGGGGCTCCGCGGGAGCTTTTACAAAGCTCTTCATGAGTCTTTCGTAGACACAGTCACCTCCCTTCACTGGCTACGCTTTGGTGATCTTTTAGTGGAAACCGATGGTTTTATCTACGCAATACAAGATCGGGTTATCAAGACCAACAACTATCGGACATACATCCTAAATGATGGCACCGTCGACATCTGTCGAGCTTATCGCCATTCCGGCGAATCACTTAAGCATGTCATCTATGGTCTTTCGATGCTTTCTAACTCGGAGTACTTACACAGGCACAACCAAATAGTCAGGATTCTCCACCAGGAGTTCGATTTGAAATACGGTCTCGTAGATCGGATACTACGTTATTATAAGCACTTGTCGGAGGTCGTACTCGAAAATGACTACGCCAGACTCTACTAAGACCGCGCCATCATCACGCACAGGACTGTTCTTGCGAATAAACCTGATATTGTGCTGATGGAATGGGCATTGTCAGTGCTATATTCGGTCGACATCAGCATTCCGTATGACAAGAACATCGTGAAAGCCGAAATATAAGAAAAAAAATCTTGATCTGGCTTACGAGGTAACCGACATGTGGTCACCCCACATGGCTGCCGCCTGAAATAATACCTGTAGTAATCTCTGCAGACGTGCAAGTCATGGTCAGCCTCTTACATCCGAGGTGGCTGGGACTCCGTGACGGATCGCTCCGGGCTAAAATGCATAAGGCGGTTAACCTCAATTCCACGTTCGTTCACCAGCTTATTTCCTTTTTACCCTAAATGTTGTTTATCTCTCCACTGTGATGTATAAAAGGTTTCAATGAAAGGGGGTGTGTTACCTGCTCTATGTATTTATAAATATAAAATACAAAAATAAAATGGGTAGTAGTTGTACTATAACATTTGTGAACACGGCTCGCGTACATAAATTATCAAGATTATGGACAATATTCATATACAATTCATAATTCATTATCTTTTTCCTCATTTAAAATACATTAAAACTTATTTCGCATTTAGTCATGACCGAGCAATCTTGTAAAGATTGGGAGTTTGTCGACGAGGTTCGCGTTCCTGATGCTCAGAATCATCAAACAGTATTCGCTGAAGGTCATACAGGTCTACGCACCAACCTCGGCACATCCCGATGAGGAGGTGGAGGAAATGTATGAGGATATTTCTAGAGCCATGCATTCCTCCAAAACCCACTACACAGTGTTGATGGGAGACTTCAACGCAAAACTAGGCACAAGAGAAGGCGGTGAGCTGAAGTTAGGGAAATTTGGAGTAGGGCAACGGAACCGTAAGGGCCAGCAGCTGGCTGACTTTATGGAGAAAGAGGGACTCTTTATGATGAACTCTTTCTTCCAGAAGCGGCCCCACAGGAAGTGGACCTGGTCGAGCCCCGACGGTTCGACAAAAAATGAGATTGACTTCATTATGACGACCAGACGCCAACTGTTCAGTGATGTCTCAGTCATCGCAAGGGTGAAAACCGACAGCGATCACCGAATGGTTAGAGGCACACTGAACCTAAACGTTAAGTTGTAGAGGTCTCGTCTAATGAAGTCAACGCTCCGTCCCCCTCGTGCTCTAATCCAGAATCCCGAGACTTTTTAGCTCGAGTTACGTAACCGCTTTCAGTGCCTAGAAGATTGCAATGCAGTGGACGATATGAATGACAAGCTCGTGGAAACTGTCCATGCGGTTCGAGCTAAGTTCTGTAAGACCCGCCGCAGAAGAACACAAAAACTCTCCGATCGCACTCTTAATCTCATGGCTGTTAGACGGGAGATGAGGTTGCAATCGTCAACAGATTTGACGGCATACAGGCAACTGAACAGACAGATCTCCAAATGCATGCGGCGAGACTTACGCAACTTTAATACTGCTCGTATTAAAGAAACAATCGAGCGGAACCAGGGCTCCAAAGTCTTTGCCAGAGATCTGTCTGCCAGAATGAGCTAACTGTCAAAGCTGAAGACTGAGTGTGGGAGCATCGTTTCCGAGACACCTGAGATTTTGAGTGAGATTGAGAGGTTCTATGGACAGCTGTACACATCGTCGTTGGAGCCACGCGCAAGTGTGAGTAACAATCCAAGAGCAAGTCTTACCTGACACTATTCCGATTATATCCCAGACGTCAGTCTGAGCGAGATTAGAATGGCTCTCCAGCACCTTATAAACGGCAGGGCCCCAGGCGAGGATGGAACTACAGCGGCGCTTCTGAAAGCGGGTGGAACACCGGTACTTGAAGTCCTTCAGAAGCTCTTCAATTCCGTCCTCCATGCTGGCACTACTCCGGAGGCGTGGAGCAGAAGTGCGGTGGTCTTGTTTTTTAAAAAAGGCGACAACGCTCTCTTGAAGAACTACAGACCGATTTCCCTTCTGAGCCGCGTCTACGTGCTGTTTTCGAGAGTCATTACGAATCGTCTCGCACGCAGACTCGACGACTTCCAGCCTCCCGAACAAGCCGGTTTCCGAAAAGGCTTCAGTACCATAGACAATATACATACCCTGCGGCAGATTGTACAGAAGACCGAAGAGTACAAACTGCCACTTTTCCTGGCGTATGTGGACTATGAAGTTTTCCGTCGAAATTTGGGCGGTGCTACAGTCCCTACAGCTTGTCAAGTTGACTGTCGGTATATCGAAGTGCTGAAGTGTTTGTACAGTAGGGCTACGATGGCTATCCGAGTACAGAACCAGAGTTCGTCACCTAACCAACTGCAGAGAGGTGTAAGACAGGGTGACGTTATATCCCCAAAACCCTTCAACGCTGCGTTGGAAGACGTTTTCAAGCTACTGGACTGGAAAGGATACAGTATTAACATCAATGGCGAGTACATCACTCACCTTCGATTTGCCGACGATATAGTCCTTATGGCAGAATCGCTGGAGGACCTTAGCACTATGCTCAATGTCCTCAATGGTGTCTCTCAACGGATAGGTCTTAAGATGAACATGGACAAAACAAAGATCGTGTTTAATGTCCATTTCACACCTATGCCGGTAGTTATTGGGAGCACTGTGCTCGAAGTTGTTGACGAGTACGTTTACCTAGGACAAATAGTCCGACTAGGTAAGACCAACTTCGACCTAGAGGTCAATCGACGGATTCAACTCGGCTGGGCAGCGTTCGGGAAATTACGACACATCTTCTCGTCAGGTATACCTCAATCTCTGAAAACTAAAGTGTATAACCAGTGAGTGTTGCCCGTGATAACTTACGGATCTGAGACGTGGTCCTTCACTGCTGGCCGTATGAGGACGCTCAAGGTCGCTCAGCGAGCTATGGAGGGGGCTAAGCTAGGAGTTTCTCTGCATAATAGACTAAGAAATGAGGATATCCGCAGTAAAACCAGAGTGATCGACATAGCCCAACGGACCAGTAAGGTGAAGTGGCTATGGGCCGGCCATATAGCTCGAAGAACCGATAACTTCTTAACAGATCAGGCTGATTGTATGTAGATATGCTAACCTCCGACTATTTTCTATACCTATATCACAAACCTACAAACTGGCAATAATTTTTATTTTAAATTGTGTATTCCATATCTTATCTATAATTATTTTTCTCAAGTCTTTTACAAATTTATATCACATAATCTCGCATAATATTTAGTTACGTCATTGCCAATCAGGGATTGAGCCTCTAAATATGGGCACAACAAAATTTAAATCAACGAATTGTATACAACACTATATAATGAGTTTCAAAATCGTATTAAGCAAAGTAAATACTTTCATAATCCACACAAAAAAAGTACTGTTTGCGCAGAAAATAATAAATCTCAATAGTTTAAAAGCTTTAAAAGTTCAAACAATTTCTGCTTTTTTGAAGCTTTAAAAGTTATTTTCGGTTTTATAACCGAAAATAAATAACTATATTTCATATTAAAATGAAGAGATCAATGAAATAATAATGGGAACATAAGTCGTCTTCACTATCATAACAACAGACAGGTCAAAATACAAATTCAAATCCCAGTCGCGTAAGCGATTTGTTATACCTTTGTTTTAATTGCCAAAGTACGGATATGGAAACGTTTGTGCGACTACATCGTACTTATTATGATCACCTAATATAGCTTGTATAAGACGTTACTTACTGCCTCGTTGGTCTATAGTGGTTGTAGTGGCGCGACTACTGATCACGATGTCCTGGGTTCGAATCCCGGGTCGGGTGAAAAAATTAATTATTAAGTTTTCCGTCAAGAAATTCTCAATAGCTGCCTGGAGTCAGGAAGTTGGCGGTATATCACCCCCGTGCTACGGAAGGCACGTAAAGTCGTTGGTCTTGCGCCTGATCTCTCTCCGGTCGTGTCAGTTTACCGTCCCATCGGAATATGAGAGTGATGGAATAGAGAGTGAACCTGTGCTTGCGCATACACTTTGGCACTATAATCCTGTCCTGCACCAATGTCTTGTCTCCGTTGAGGCTGGCCGCCGTGACCAAAATTCGATTGGGAGGACATTATTATTATTATTTTGTATATGTCTATATTCTATCTTCTATCCCTATTAAAGAGGTTAAAAACCTAATCACACGGGCAGAAGCCAAGCGTGAACAGGTGCTAAGTGATGGTGTAAGCAGAAGTGACGGATGACGTGGTGAGGAATTTGCGTGTGAGTCGGCAGGTGTTGAGAATGACAGCTTTCTGCAGGGTGTGAAGTATTTGTTGGGGTACTTGCAAAATATCTAGACTGCGTTGTAGGCTTAGGTATGACTCCGGTAGATGAGATAACTATTGGGACTATACGGATGGTTTCTTTTTGCAGCGTTTGACGCTTGAGTTCTATAGCTAAATCTTGATATTTTGTAAGGTTTTCAGCTATGGTTGATTGAATGTTATGGTTGTTTGGTATGGCAATGTCAATAAGGTAAGTAGTTTTGTTATTTTTGTCATACACTGTGATATCGGGCCTATTGAAGTGAATAGTTTTATCCGTGATAATGGTCCTGTCCCAGTAGATTCTATGATTATTGTTTTCTAATATGATGTCCGGCTTATATTTGTAATATGGTGTCATTTTTTGTATGAATTTAAATTTAAGGGCAAGATATTGGTGTATTATGGAGGCGACCTGGTCATGCCGATGCTTATAGTCGGTTTGTGCAAGGGCTCTACAGGCGGATGTTATGTGTTGTATGTTTTCGGGGCTAGAGTGGCAATGTCTGCAAGTATCAGAGGGAGGTTAAGTGCACTATTATGTGTCTCTGGAAGTTTCGGGTATCGATGACCTGGTCCTGGATCGCTAGAATAAATGCCTCCGTCTCTGGGAAGAGTTCACCGCGCCTCAGCCAGGCGTTCGACGCTTTTTTGTCGACATGTGACAGCTGCAGGTCATGGTAGTGCCTTCCGTGTAGGGACTTCTGTTGCCATGAGGCCATCTTCTCTTTTACGTCAGATATCCGTTCACTGCGTTGTGTGTTTCGGTCCGCGACGTTAAGTGGTGTGAGGCGTTTGTCGGCTAAGGTTACTATTTCGTGGAGAAGTGAGTGTTATGGAAGTGAGTGTGATGGAAATATTGTCGAAGGGATTTGATTTATTTATTGTGCAAGTCGAGGACATCTATTATACTTCGTCTTCCCTCGGATCTTGAAAAAGTCATCCTTTGCACACAGGGTCTAGGGTGATGCTTGCGGTGAGTCGTCAGAGTGGTATTTATAATACGTTGCAGATTGATAAGGTCACCTTGAGTCCTGTCTATTATACCAAACGAGTATGTCAGTATGGGGATTGCATAACTATTGATCGCTTTTGCCATGTTGCGGGAGTTGAGTTGAGACCGGAATATTCTATTGAACCGATGTTTAAATTTCTTTTTGAGACCTTCTTTCATTTTCTTTTGATGGATCTGTCGCGCTTGTTGGAAACCTAAGTATTTATATTAGGCGTGGGGTTCTAGAGATTCAATCGTGTCTCCTGTTACTAGGCTATAGCTGTTGGGGTTAATTTTTCCATTTTTAACCGAGAAAGTTTTGCACTTGTCAATCCCAAACTCCATATGAATGTTATAGAAAGATTGGGTGATGTCTGCGAGGCGATGCAATGACTGTGTAGTGTTACTGTATAATTTTATGTCATCCATGTACATCAGATGTGTTAGAGTGGTGTGTTTGTGTGGTGTGATGACAGTAACCATAATTGGTTTTGTTCAGCATTTGTGAAAGAGGGTTTAATGCGAGACAGAACCATACAGGGCTAAGCGCATCCCCTTGGAAGATTCCTCGACGTATTGGAATTTCTGATGTTTCTATACAAGAAGTTCCTATGGCTTTTATTTTAGTTGTTCAGTGCTGTATTCATTTTTCAGGAAAATGTATAAGTTGTGGGTGAATTTTATAGTGTTGAAGTACATGTAGGAGCCAGCTGTGCGGTACGGAGTCGAATGCTTTTCGGTAGTCAATATACATTGCATTGATGTTCTTCTTTTAGAAATAGCATGTTTCATTGCTACGGAGTCTATTAGAAATTGCTCTTTACATCCCTGACTAATTCTAGGAAGTTTGGATAGTTACATCGTAAATGGTTATATTAGTTTTAGATATATCGAAAATTGCATAAGTTTTTTTGAAATTTACTTTTGCTATAAAATATGATGTTTACTTTATCGTATATACAAAATTATTGAAAAATCACCACAACTACTATAAAGTTTATATAACAGAATATTAATTTATTTGAACATTCAAAAGAACATTTTTAATTTTTAAGTATGTTTTATACGTGGTAAAGCCATGCTGCAGTTATATTAGTAGTATAGTTGTAGCACGAATGGGTCGGCTCGACCGGGGAAGGACCACGCTCTCAGAGAATACCAGCGTGAAATAGTAGCTTAATACATGACCTTATCATGGCGCTTTAAAATCCCAGGACGCTGCTTAAAAACTATCCAGGACATTCCAGGACACTACAAAAACTAGGACATGTCCTGGAAAAACATGACGGTTGGCAACACTATGCTACAGTCCTTTCATCGATGGCAAGTTGACTGTCGGTATAACGAAGTGCTTAAATGTTTGTACAGTGGGACTACGATGGCACATACAATATATTAAATACAAAATATTATAATATTAATGTATATTATAGCATTTTGTATATGTAGCTACGAGGCAATCTACGGCATATATACAGCAGTGGTCATTTGATAGGCTGTGACGGTAACGACAATATTTTTTTATAGGATAAGGTGACAAACGAGTACACAGTCCACCTGACGGTAAGTGGTTGCTACGGCAGATTCGTTGTCACCCGTTAGAACTAAGGATTGACTGCCTCGTTTCCAGTAAAAGGGTCTAACGTAATTGATATTTACCTTAAATCAAACTTACAATTACAACCTTTTAACTTAAAAAAAAACTTTCCTACCTTTATTACTTTTTCCATTAATTCTCAATGATAGATTATCATATCTCATTATCATATCTCATTATCATATCTCAATGATTGATCAAGTCTTATTAGTCATTAAAAGTATAATTGCTTTAACGCTAATTAAGGTCGTTTAGTCCACCCTTTTCCTTTATATTCCATTTTATCAACCAGCTGTTAAATTGGTGTTATTAATTTAGTTTTATAACATTATTGAAAACGACACCTATATTTATCATTCAGCTGAAATTGCGATTCAACTAAATGAGTTTTAAAATTCAATCCAGAATTATTAAATAGTTTTGAAATATAATTTGGGTTTCAATCGGCAACTGTTTTATTTTCTGTTGATTAAACTATTGAGAATTCAAATAATAACCTATTTTTGTCTAGTATACGTTATTAAATTGAATTACTCTAAAGAAAAACCGACCATATAGTTCGATGATGCGATAACTAATGGCAAAGAAAGGTTCTTTAGTGGCAACCTCGTGGTGAAACGCTTGTGAAGGAGTTTATTAATTTTAATAGTGAAATAAAAAACTAAGTTTTCTTATAACTCTAAGAACAAACAACAAATGGGGAAGAATATTTCTCGACTGGCATGTCGAACAATGGTCTTGTGACAAGCTGTTGTGATTATGATAAACATTTTTTATAAACCTTTTCTTAAAACTATATTGGCATTTACATTTAGTTAAGAAATAAGGAAAACATGTTTTATCTATATGCTCATTAATTAGCATAATACGATATTTGAGCTTAACTGCAAATGTGCTGACCAAATTTTCTGATGAAATGGTATGTAATGTTTAATTCATATAGCGCCACAAGCTTTAACTCTGGCGTAATATGAGTATAATTAGTAACCTACAGATTTTTTTTGTTTTGAAAAACATAATTTTATCATTAGTCGTTATCTAAGTAGTTTTTATAGTTATTTTACTGTTAAGAAAAAGAACGTTGTTTATTTTATTATTTAATTTCAAAAGACAATATTTAGAGTAATTACATAAATACGTATGCATAGAGAGAACCTACAATTTATACAAATAAACAAAATTGAAGTGTCTGTTTGTTCTCAAAATTTCTCTTTTTACTTAATTCATATGAAAGTGTGTATAGTGTTCATAAATACTGTCTGTTTGTCTGTTTGTTCCGGCTAATCTCTGAAACAGCTGGACCAATTTTGACGAAACTTTCACTGGCAGATAGCTGATGTTATAAGAAGTAACATAGGCTACTTATAATTTACAAATAAATTATGGTAACGCGCAAAAAAATTAAAATCCATGAAGTTAGTCGTAATAAATTACACGCGGGTGACGTCGCGGGAACAGCTAGTTGTACATAAATCGAGTCGTTATATTTGTGTCACTTTTTCTAATTTAATTTTTAAGTAGGAAATAAGAGACAAATTAATCTATTGAAAGATGTCGTGTGTAAGTTATGCGTGAAAATAGCAGTGCCGAGTGGTAATTTTTTCTCTTTATACTATGCCAAATGCGAGAGTAAGTACATTCGTAAGTTCTGATTTACTAGAAAAAATCTCTATTGTAGTAGTATTATGTGTGACGTTACTTTACAAGACATATTTTTTTAAATCTATAATAATTTATTTCGCAGTGTTACCAACAATCAACATCCATATTTTCTATTTTGTTTAGATATTTATTTGTATTACTTTATATATCTAAAATATTAAGAAAATAGGACAAGACTTAAATTAAATATATATTTCGGAATCAAGTGATTATGATTATATTACATTGCAAATATTCGTTTCACAAATTTTAAAAACTAATAGTTAGGGAGGTGTGAAAACTAAGTCGCGACATACACACGGTAACATAAACGAGTTGGATCCCACTTGTTATCCCAATTTAACACGTTGACTAACGATCTGCCCCAGTTCCGCACAAGTGAGTTGTGAGTGTTCATCACAATCGCTCCAGTTGTTCTCAAGTGATGATATTTCATACATGCGGCGATTGATTTTTATTTATTAGATTTACCACTTGCTTAGCGGAAAAGAAAACCATCGACTACATCTTCATCCCATATTATTTATTAATAAAATGTATCGTCAATTGGGTCGAGCGCCGAACATAAGTTGGTTTTCTAAATCTTTCTAGTTTTAGACAAAATCACCAAACATTATTTTCTTAATACTCATCACAAAATCCTGCAAACTACACTTTTCCCTTATCATCCTATTATGCAGAGTCCCCTGTAACATACTCCTTAATAATGCAGTAAGCATTTCAACAGTATTACTTCTACTTAGAGCTTCTTCTGCCAGACCTAAATTTAACAACCGTATATTGAAGTAAGAACTAACACAATTTTGTAAATTTCCGTTGTAATTTATACAATGAACAACCTGAAAATAAAAATATCACATTAATTATCACAATTAGACTTATAATAATTTAATACAATTTATTTAATATTTTACAAAATCCCTTACAGTAGTTAACTTGGTCCTTCGTTCACCTAGATAATAACGGGTTTCGGCTGGCCTTCATTATTTCACATGTTAATTCCGTACTTTGACCAGTCACTAAAGTTCGCTTCCTATCTTGTATTCGCGCCGAAAGCGGAGATTTACATGTATATAACGACTAATAAATTACCTACCGAATGAACGGTTCAAGATAATATAAATGACTTTTATTCGATAATGCGCAATAAGTAATTAATTATTAACCGATACTAAAACATATTCTATGGAGTCACGCTACAGCGTAATATGTTGCAGCATGAATAAACTGTCTCGATTCTTGATTGGAGAAGGACCACGCTCGCACTAACTAGCAACATAATGCTATTGCGAGCTCTGTTCTGTATGTATATCTGCTAGACTGTGTGCTCGTTTGTCAGTTTCAGAGGAATTGCAGGTGCGTTACCGGACTTTTATTTCTAAAAAGTCCGGTAACGCGCCTGCAATTCCTCTGGTGTTGCAGTTGTTCATGGGCGCCGGTAGTCACTTACTATTATGATGAGCTGCATGCTCCTTTGCTCCCTTTTATAAAATAAAATAAAAGATAGGTAAGAAATATATGTATTTCGTTATTAAAAACGCAATTTTAAAAGCAGAAGTTAGATAACTGATGTGTTATGTGACGTATAAATCAATGAAATGTTATAATTAAAATAATCATCATTATCATCATTCCACCCTTCACAAGTCCACTGCTGAACATAGGCCTCCCCCAAGTAATGCCACAAAGCACGGTCCTGAGCCACCTGCATCCATCGACTTCCTGCATTTCTTACCAGGTCGTCACTCCATGTTGTGGGGGTCGCCCTACACTACTCCTACCGGTACGAGGCTGCAGCTCGAGAACCTTTCTTCCCCATCGGTTATCGGTTCTTCGAGCTATATGGCCGGCCCATTGTCACTTCAGCTTACTAATCCGTTGAGCTATGTCGGTCACTCTGGTTTTACTCTGGATATCCTCATTTCTGAGTCTATCATGCAGAGAAACTCCGAGCATAGCTTTCTCCATAGCTCGTTGAGTGACCTTGAGCGTCCTCATACGGCCAGCAGTGAAGGACCAGGTCTCAGACCCGTAAGTCATCACTGGCAATTAAAATAATGCGTATGTCAATGACTGTATTCATTGACGTCGAAGCTAGTGTTTAAATTTTAAATAAAAAATTTATTTTAAATACTTAATTGATTAGTTTATCGACGTGAGCGAAGGCGCGGGTAGAAAGCTAGTTTTATAATAAAAGGTTTGTCGCTGTAAATCCACCGCTCGTGACACATTGTTGTCTCAATTTCCACTTACGAACTAGGAAACCCTTGTTTACACATTCTATCCGGTTTGTCTGCCTTCCTCTTTACATTTACATATATTTGTACGCCTCTCATCACAATATTATAATATCCTTTCTCAGCATCAAAACTATAAAAGTCTATGATTGTCTCTAATACTTGAATTTTTATTATAAGAAATTACTCTAGGAAAATATCAAGTATGAAATCAGTGATACGACCTCTTACCAACTTATGTCATTTATGAATAGTAAGATTATCACAATAAAAAAAGTAAAAAGTAAAGGTACAGCCTATATACGTCCCACTGCTGGGCACAGGCCTTCCCTTATTTCTGAGAAGGTTTTAAGACAAGAAAGTGTCCGCCGCACTGCTCCAATGGGTGTTGGCGAACTTCACATGTCTTCGAAATATTGTTTTCTTACTCCTCAGATATGCAGATTTCCTCACGATGTTTTCCTTCACCGCCGAGCACGAGGTAAATCAGCACTTAAAATTGCAGTTAACAATTTCATTGGTGCCGGCGGGGATCGAACCCGGGTTACTCGCGTTCTGTTAATTTACAGCGAGCGTTAACCATTTGAGCTACCACGGCTCACTATTAACGGTTTCAATATAAACGCACGTGAAAACAAAAAAGGCCGTCAAATTAAAAACCACTTATTGAATTCCTCTTCTTTTGATTCTCCTTTGAAAAGGCTTTCCTCATATTATGCTTTGATCTTCTCTTGTATCGTAGATGCATAAATAACACAAGCACAAACATCTAGACATGGACATTTTTAGGCCATAAAAATAATTGCTCCGAGGATTCGAACCCGCGGCACTCAGCGTTGGAACTTATCACTGAGCTACGAATCTGTCAATTGGAAATAAAGTAAAAAATATCTTTAAACCTATAAGTTCTTTTATAAAATAAAGTGCAAATGTAAATTTTAAATAAAGATATCTTTTACAAAGAGAACCAAAATCCGATCGATTTACACGAAATAGTTAGAAAAACGTTATCGAAAAGACACTACCACCCACACGTCTAAGGCCCTCCTATGTTGAGGGAGGTAGTCGCACTTACGGACTTATTTCCGTCCAAAATTTCAAGAAAGAAATAAAATCAGCTGTTCTTACTTTCATTTTGTCGGAATTGAACTTAAACTTAAATTGAAAAAAAGGACTTTGTATCATGCATTTCTGATCCATTCATTAATACTCGTGACGTTGCTATTACAAAGACAATGTTGAGTATAAATAATGCATGTAAAGAAATCCACAAAAAAATTACAAAAATAACACTAGTAAATGAAAACAAAAATTCTACTTGTAGACTTTTGGTTAAAATTAAATATTTGCAAAAATCAAGTTTTATAATAAAAGGTTTGTCGCTGTAAATGGTAAATAAAAATCTTTCAAAAAAGTAAAAAAAAACTTCAAACTTCAAAAAACTGTAAACAATATTTTTAATTGTTTTTAATTTTTTACTTTAAATTCTTAAGTAGGCATAAACTTCTTTCTAAGTTTGATTACTCTTTTGTATGGATTAAGCAATTTCACACCTCACCTTAAAGAATCAACAAGGATGTCATCGTGTGTCGTCTTAACAGTGAAGTTAAAAACTCCATCTCCTATGTTTCTTCCATATGAGTGATATTATTTTTTCAAATTAGATAGTGTTCCCATTGAGATATAGCCTTTTTAATCTAGAAAATGATGATAGAACCGGTTTACAATTTATAGGTAAATTACATACAAAAATGTACAGTGAAATTGAGAAACACTTCCTTTTTTGAGGTAGGCTAAAAATTAATAAAGAAACTACCGGAATGATATTAGTTAATTATAGAAATGTTAACAGAATCAGAAATGGAAATAAGATTATCGAAAAGTACTAGAACCATTACAAAAAAACGAGTTTTTTAAAATTCGAATACAAAACATCGCAGGTATTATTAAAAGATTTAGAAGGAAAATTTAAATAAAATGCAAATAAAATTGTGATCGAACTGTATTCAATCAATCAATCAATCAAATAAAAAATAATATTAAGAATAGAATTAAAAACTATACCAAGTGAAACAGTAATATTTTAAAAACATTGAAATAAATATTCTCTGGTTTCTAAAATTATTTCGATCCGAGTTAAGTAAATGCTAAAAAATTCAAAAATAGTGCAGCTAAATACCTTAAAACATTATTTTAATATAATTATTGTGTAACATCTTCGATATTTATTGTATCAACAAAGATGCACTACTGAAAAAATCATGTACTGATATCCCGAAGGACAACATTTACATACAAATTTTTATATTTCTTTCTTCTTTCTTTCTTATGTGACTATTATACGTGGCAAAACCATGTTGCGGCTTATATTGTATAAAGAATATGGCTCTGCAGTGTGTTAATCCAAAACAATTATAAGGCAAAAGCAAATCCTGCCACTATTTTTATCTATTTATTTCGTATTGTTACAAGCTTGAGGTTCGTGACAATAAAAATTGCCGATAAAATTACCTAAATTAACACTTTAATTTACTTTACACAAATTAAAGTTAAAAACACTAAGCCTATATATTTAAATTGGCAAAGAAATATCCAGAATGTTCAAGTAAACACGCGCAAGGTACCGAGCGTTCGAGTTTCGACTAGGCGCTGTCGGTTGAGTGATTTGTGATGTCATTTTCTCAATGCTCCCCTCGCTCTCGTTCCTGACACTAGATGGCGCTAGTGTATCGTCGACTTGAGCGCGTAACACTGCCCCCTCCTAAGACATGCTCGTCCCGAGCATTATCGGCCCCATAATAACGCGCCAAGCGATTCACATGGACGATCTTAGAAGTCCCTCTTGCGCCTTTCTGTAACGGCTCCGCAATGTCAAGGGCTGTCCTATCCCGTGGTGCACCAACATTGTACAATTTCGGTGCTCCTCTACTACGTGTCCGAGGTCCCCGCACGGCCGCACAACTTGTACATGTACGACACCAATCCTCGACATCGTCACGATAATGGACCCAGTAAAACTGTTCTCGAACCTTCAGTAGAGTTCGTTTAACTCCCAGATGGACTCTTGAACGACCATTACGGCACAACTGTAGAACATTCGGCACTTTAGCTTTAGGGACAACCATTTGCAAACGACAGCTGTCTCTTCGACCATTGTCCCATTTACGGCACAGGAATCCATCCTGAATCAGCAAGCTGTCCCATTGGGCCCAATAGCTTTTCGTGGTTGAACTCATCGCTGAGACGTCCCTCCACTTAGGCTTGGTAGCACGGGCCTTCATCCATCCCAGAATCGGCTTGATGTCCGGATCTTCCTGCTGTGCATGTCGTAGGTTGTCCTTCCACCCGTTGCTGAGGTGGTCTGTCCTGAGCATCTTCACGGATACCACCTCCTTACTCTCTTGCCTACTACAATGGTTGCAATCTTCAGGACAAGGTCTTCTTGACAATGCATCTGCGTTGCCGTGAGATTTCCCGCTGCAGTGTCTGATAGTAAAGTCGTATTCCTGCTGCTGCTGGGCGGTGCTGTTAGCCGCACTTCCTTTCTGAGACCGTTCACCTTCCCTTCCTAGGGTGTGCTTAGGGCAGCTGGACCGAAGATGGCCCCTTTCCCCACAGCCATAGCACCTAGGGCTGTATCTTTTATTGTGGTCGCGAACCGTAACTGCTGTAACCTCCCTAGCGTGAGGTGAACGATGATCCTGTCGCCGCCAGGCAGTGCCGTTAGCTGTACTACCCTCTCGAGATCGATCAACTCTCCTTTCCACGGTTAGTTTAGGGCAGCTGGATCGAAGATGGCCCTTTTCCCCACAGCCATAGCACCTTGGGCTGTATCCTTTGTTGCAGTCGCGAACTGTAGCTGCTGCAACCTCCCTGACGCGATGGGAACGATGATCCTGCCGCACGGCTTCCACTTCCAGTGCATGGGCCAAGGCGTCCTTAAGCGTCTCGTGGTGCCCGAGCCTCATAGCAGCTCTGACTTCCAGGTCGCAGATGCCGTCGATGAATGTCTGCACCAGGTTCCCTTCAATGAGCGCAGGTACAGACCGGTATGCTTTTCGCACCAGCTTCTCCACTTCTAGAGCCCACTGCTGCAGGTTTTCGTTGATGCGCTGCACACGATCTTTAAGCTGCGCACGAAAGACGTGTTCCAGGTGAGCGTCGCCATATCTCGCCTCCAATGCCTCAAGGAGTTGCTCATAATTGCTTCCTCACCGAGAGCTTCCAGAACTGTTAAGGCCTGGTCGCGCAGGCCTAGTGTGAGAGCAGTCATGGCCTGACTTTTATTCCAGCCGTTCGCCTTCATAACAGCCTCGAACTGGATTTTGTAGGCTGTCCAGGAAGACGTCCCGTCAAACGGTGGCACCTTGAACCCACGTAGCGAAGGTGCTGAAGCTACTACGGGAGCTGTGGTTCCATCCCCAAGTTTGAGTTCATCCAGCGTTTTCTTAACTTGGTTGATTTGGGTCTCAGCTTCCGACAGGCGGTTATCATGTTGAGCAACCTTATCCTTCACCTCCCTTTTCTCTTTCCCGAAGGTAGCGTGAAGGTCCTTCATGAGAAGCATCTGTTCTTCCTGGCCGCCCCGCAGCTGCTCTTCCAACCGACGGACCTGTTCCTCCTGTCGGCGAGCCTGTTCCTCCTGTCGGCGAGCCTGTTCCTCCTGCTGCTCTTTCAACAGACGGGTCCGTTCCTCTCGTCCGCGCTGCAGCTGCTCCTGTAGCATCGCCATCAGAGCACCTAAGTCAGGTGCTGCAGGTGTAGGAGCTACTGACGGGCCCGCAGCTTCCGTGGCTGGCAGTTGGCCCTCCGACGTCTGTGGCGTTCCACCTCCAAATCTCCTCTGGTCCGTCTCATGCTGGCGTTGACTGCGGGTACGGACACCCTCCGTTTCCTCCTTAGGTAAAATCGGCATTATTTTGTCCCGCTTCTGACACCAATTGTTACGAGTTTGAGGTTCGTGACAATAAAAATTGCCGATAAAATTACCTAAATTAACACTTTAATTTACTTTACACAAATTAAAGTTATAAACACTAATAATTAAACACACTAACTCACTTTATTCCGCTCCGAAGCTTCGCTTGTTTCGCCAAATCAACACTGCTTCCCTCGCATCTTGCAGCGCCTATATATTTAAATTGGCAAAGAAATATCCAGAATGTTCAAGTAAACACGCGCAAGGTGCCGAGCGTTCGAGTTTCGACTAGGCGCTGTCGGTTGAGTGATTTGTGATGTCATTTTCTCAATGCTCCACTCGCTCTCGTTCCTGACACTAGATGGCGCTAGTGTATCGTCAACTTGAGCGCGTAACAGTATTATTAAGTTCATCATAATGTGTAGTCGCGCTGTAAGAATATTCGAATGGAAATGGGCCCTTCCCGTATCGTCCTTCGGTGTCGTAAGAGACGACGGAGACAAACAGACCGGACGATAGCCAGCAGCGTCTTCCTAGTGACAACTAGATAACGGAACTCTGCTTTTGCCTGCCTGCTGAGCGTGGTAACCATAGCAAATATCTGACTTTTGTGGCAATCTGTAGAGAGGCCTATGTTACGGAGTGGTTTTTCAATGCATGGATGGTTGTTGGAAAATTATACATTATGAAATCCGTAAAATTACTTTTTTTATTTGCAATATACGCGTAAATGCATAGCTTAATATTCGATGCACGTGCCATTATATAAATATCAAATTTATGACAGCAATAAAATAAAGAACTCGTAAATCGATACGGCGACAGCTTCCAATCATTCAAACGTGTCAGGGGCACGAACAAAAATAAAGGAGGGTCGGGCAGAACGCGCATTTTTATCAAAATTCGTGGGGGAACGCAGTTTGGTAGCGGCGTAAGAGAATCTAAAAACTCTATTACGATCAAGTACGTTTTTGAAATGGGTATCATTTCAAAAACTTATTGTTTTCGTTAGATGGCTGAATGACATCTCGTTTATGGGGGATGCAAAATACCAAAACCGGCGACGGGCAGTAGCGTCAAAGGTCAGGTCAAAAGTCAAGGACGTCTGATATCGCGGTAATCAATCCGCCCAGACATGTGTGACAAATAAGGTCAATATTTAAGCCGGGAAATGATTTGACCGGGTAAACCCTGCTTACCGTAATAGTGTACTTTACGGGCTGAAGGACTAACTGTCCTGGCAGATACTGTTTTGCCCTTTCCGCTAGGTGGTGCATAAGTATTTATGTAACACATCGCGTGTTTACTTAGAATGCACTTCGTACTTTTTACAGTGTAAATACAAAAATTATTTAATTTGAGTAACTCTAATACAGCCCCACTTATCGACTGTAGTTTTATGTTTGTCTTGATTATAGTGTAAATAAGTGACTCATATTCCATATATATATATCATCATCATCATCATGACCGCCGCTCATAAGTACACTGCCGAAAATAGGCCTCCCAACAGGAATACCATAAAGCGCGATCTTGAGCCACCTACATCCATCGACTTCCTGCATGTTTTACCAGGTCGTCACTCCATCTAGCAAGGGACCTCCCTGAATTATAAATATTATGTATTATTTATAAATTACTTGAAAGCAGTGCTACAATAAAATATATTGTGAAAATGTGATCTCAACTGGTCGAGTTTTTCAGAAGCTACAGGATTACAAAAAAACGAGCATTGCATCTCATTCTTGTTCTTTTAAATATATCTTTGCTTACCAAAATATTACACTTTTTTATTACTTCTGATAGACACATTAAGTCTTCTAGGTTACATAAACAAAAAAATATGTCACTATAAACAGTGATAAAATGAGTTACGATGCCACATCCTGCAATGGTCTTTAGTGGTAGTAAATAACAAATACGACTTGATGGGTATACCTTATTGGTATTTGGAAACCTGCATTTTTAGCTTATGATTATTTATGCTGAATGCCGAGATAGCTCATAGGATAAATGCTGGCTTTAAAATTTCATAGTACATGGACGAAGTTCGACCTCAGACGATATATTTAAAATTGTTAATTGCAATTTTAAGTTCTGACTTACCACGTGATAAATAAATAAAGGAAATTATAGTAAGGAATATAGAGAATAAGCAGACATCATACACATTTGACACTTCTCCCCGTCATTGGCCTGAGCATTCCCATTGTGTAAACAAGATGGTAATACAGTCATTTATCGAAAGCCGTTACGTGTTTCTAGCATTTCCCATAGTCGCTTCTTACCACATCTATGGGAGGAAATGGGGTAATGATTTGTCGTATTCACCACACATATGCTACATGGCAGTCGACTGTTAGTTCGAAAATCTCCCAAAACACCCTTGCCGACGTGCCCTTCTCACGAACCTAGAATGGGAGCTGGCTGTGTCCAGATGTAGACATTTACGAGTGAACGAAGAATAAGAAGAACACCGTAATTATTTTTCATGTTTTGACATTATTTACAAGAAAGTTGTACATTTAATTTCGAAAGTTAAAGTTGCAGCCAGAAATCAGGATTTTGGCTGTTTTTTCCGTCATGATACAAAAGCACGTAAAGTCTTCCCGAATCAGAAAGAAATCTCGTCCCGTATTTGATCTTAGTCGTATCGGATTGCCGCCTTATTGAACTATAAGAGTGAGGGAATAAAGAGTGAGCCTGTATCTTATTTCTTATTAATTCTTTTTTAAAAAAGTTTCCCCCAGACTTGGATTTTCTCGTGGGTCTTGGGGTAGTTTACATAAATTGCAATATGACAAACATACAGACCCGGGTCAGTTATTTGTAAACTATACAAATACTTGTTACGGACGGGATTCAAACCCGCAGGCCTCAAAGTTCTAACTCATTGCTAAGCCACTGCGCCACAAAGCCATCAAACATGTGCTTGTGCATACACTCGTACACTATAATCTTGTTCTGCACAGATGGCTAGTATCCGCCGTGAGAGTAGCCGCCGTGAACTCGATTCGATCTGGAGCATATTAGTAAACGACATTAATTAACAGAGTCAAATGTCACTGCAGTGAAATATTTAACAAAATTTACTTTAAAAATCCAACTAGGCTAATTACGCTAAAAATCTAACTCATATGTCCCCTTTATCACAACAAATGTTTGCACCTGCAGTATGCAGAACACATAACAAAATAAGGGTGACAAACGAGTACACAATCCACCTGATTCTAAGTGGGTGCTGTGGCCCATAGCTTAAAACAACAATGCTATTTTACAGTTTAAAACAATGCTTTACGACCTTGACTGCCTCATTGGTCTTGTGGTCATAAATGCCGTCTCAATTTTGAAGGCGTTTCGGCTGTGTCATTAGACACAGCCTGACAATTGTAAAACTAAAGTAGACAGAAAAAAAAACAGGGCAATCCAGCGACGTGGTGTGCTCCCTACGAGCACTTAACCCTATGCTCGTAGTGTGCTCCTAACAGAATTCTTGGAACGTTAGGGTTTATTGAGTTGTAGGCATTATCATGATAGCGTTGAGCGTTTGGCTTAGTGAAGTCTTGTGTCTTAAAAACATTGACGTTGCGAAGCTTGATTTGGTGGTTTATCAACTTTTATGCGATATCGGGAACGTTCTTTAAACATGTAAACAGATTGTGGACTTCCCTGAGCGTCGGTGTTTCATATCAAATTTATGTTTCTTTACGGGTTTTATTTATCGTTTTGTTGATCGTATGTACGAGAGATCACAGACACAATAAAGTTTTTAGTTTTATTCAATGTGTAGTATTCGCGTAAATATAAGAAATCGTTTATTGAAAATTGTTATAAAAAGTATCTTGTGGCCTAATGCGTGATTATAGAATCGATTTTCAAGCGGGATTAAAGACAAACAATCACTTAATAACATTGTAACACTGATGCTTTCATATTGGTAGTAAGTAGGATGCGCGCAACAGTAATAAATTTTAAATAAAATGTCTTACACGGTAGAGCCGTGCTGTAACTATAATATTATGTTTGCAACACAAATTAATCACCTCCGACTCGACCGGGGAAAGACCACGCTCTCATAACACACCAGCGTAAAGTAGTAGTTTAATGTTATTGTGTTTCGTATGGTGAGGTTATAGAACCCTTTTACTAGGATCTAGGCATTCTATCCTAATCTTAGTTTGATTGGTACTTAAGAATATATCTGTTTCTGAGCATCCATGTGTCAAGAGGTGGACTGTGCTCTAGTTTGTCAACCTTATTGTAAAAAACGGTGAAATAGAATCACGTCGCACTCGAGAGGATAAAATCTTTTACGACAATCTTCGACTGTGTTTGCTAACTTTACTGGGCGGTACCGATTTCTTCTACCAAGTACTCATCGCTTCACTTCGGTTTATTAAGGTAAGAAAGTCAGTATAACTGCGGGCTGTGAGGTATTTCATATATGTAGTCTTAAGGATAAATAATGCTTATGTGGTTTGCTTTGCTTTAAAACTGGTTGCCTAAAAAGATACATATTTTAAGTTACATTTCCCATAATCA
The DNA here is from genome assembly GCA_907164705.1 of Parnassius apollo. NCBI lineage: Eukaryota > Metazoa > Arthropoda > Insecta > Lepidoptera > Papilionidae > Parnassius > Parnassius apollo. Next base: position 64,587 of record CAJQZP010001050.1, on the reverse strand, counting down.
ATTCACTCTAATGCATAAAGCTCTTACTTAGAATTTTTTTTTCATTCGCACCATATTATTTTTATTTTTATTAAAATGATTACAAAGATGGGCTATTGGCATTCTCTCTGAGTCAACGCTATGCGTGCGCAAGTGCAAATAAAGAAAGAAAATAAAACATTATTTTAAGAAAATTATATTTATACAGTGCTTGACTAGAATCCCACCCGGTAGTAAGCTATGATAATGCCCTTAATGGTAAATTGCACTGCCATAACGTAACAAAAGCCTATTCACTCTTGCCTTCTGTATTCGATACGTTATCAAACATCTAACAAACTACATGTCATTGCCAATTTATTACACATACATTTTAATGATTTGCCAACAAAGTTAAATACGGTCCGCTTTAATTAATAGCTTTATACCGTTTCGAGTTATGCGTTTGCTTCCTTTGTTCTCAATAGGAATTGTACTCTGCCTTATATGTCTAAGCAAGAGCTATGTTTTGGTCTATGCTTCTGTCTTAAACAGCAACCGGAATTTAGCTAATTGGATTGAAATATTATTAGTCACTAAGAAATTTTTACTAAGAAGATAACAAAGTAATGATTCTATATAAATTATAAATGCTGGAAATAAATCCTCTCTGCAATAATGATAATCATAATAATCAGAAATTTTAATCAGTAATCAGTCAGTTACAGTCAATAATGCTGAATGATAGTGGAACAATAGTGTAAGTAACATTTATACGTGGTAGAGCCACGCTGCAACTATGTTATAGTTGTAGCGATCTCACACAATACCAGCGTAAAATAGCAGCGTATTGCTGCTGTGTTTCGTATGGTGAGTGTAGAGAACCGGAGACCTTTATTACTGTCTCAAGCTCAATGTTATTACTAAAAAATCTCGCCACAAAATTCATAAAATGCAAATTATTTAAATTTGCAATTTTAATAACAGGCATATTATTAGATTCTAATTGTAAAGTAAGTAATTGGTAAAAAAAATGAAATGAAATCTTCTTATTTTTGACGTTAAAAATTAAAATATCATATGGCACAATAGTCGTAAGGCACAAAACATATGTTAAGCAATCTATATTTGAATTGATGCAGCGAGATATGTCTCCGACATAACATTCGCTACAACAATATGGCAGTAGGTCAGTAATTGTGTGTTTTAAATTGTGTTTCTCAATAAATATTACTTATATTCAATTATTAATTATTTCCTTTCATAGTCCACTGCTGAACAAAAGCCTCTCCACCGCATAAAGTGAATAATTACCATAGTTCCCTCGCATGCAGCTATATTATGGTTTTATCACGAACGGGTCGACTCGAACGGGGAAGGACCACGCTCTCACAGATTAGCAGCTTAATACTGCCGTTTGTCGTATGGTGAGTGTAGAGAACAAGAGACCCTTTTTAATGGTTACGAGGCATTCCAAACTTGTACATAGAGATACAGCGCATCTGCATATTGATTCCTAATAGAGAAAAGATGTAAATGTCTATGGGTCACAGCATCTTCTTATCATCGGGCAGTCTGGGCGCTCATTTGTCACTCTTGAGTCATCGCACACTACAACACCACGGCACCAACTCACCTTAAATTGACACTTTAAAAGCTTTCAATGGTGTTAGTAAAGTATTTTTTTAAATTTAAGTAAATTTAGGGTATGCCGCGGTTACTGCACGCTGGCCTTACGTCGTCTATTGCGGACCACCTGCGCCTTGCTGACGGCCTACACGCCGCTTGCTGGGCCCGCGTTACCCAAGTGCTTGTCACACGCCGGCCGCGGAGCAAGCGCGTAGTCGTCGCGCGATCATCCCATGGCTTCTCTTCTGTTACTTTCTTCATCGTCAAGTGCAATGACTATGATTGCCACGTCACAGAATGCAAAGGAAATATTTCAAAAGTAATATTAATTTATACGACTCCTCTGTATATTGGTATGTTCTTCAATTGTACATGTTGAGCTGTAGTCTGTGTCGGCTTACTGTCCAATTTTCGGCGGCGTCCTGTCTAATCGCTGACGCTGCAGGGGTGCTCGTCTGGTGCTAGTCCGGTGTCGGGGCGTTGTAGTGTGAACTTTATTCTTTATAAAAAAAATCCAAGTCAAATTCTTTACATTAATTTAAGTTTTTTGACTATAATATTTTCTATTATATTATTTGTAACATAAAAAACACTTGTATAAGCACAGAGGAACAATTACGTACACTCGTGTCAGAACAAAACTACCAGTCGTTGTTTACGATAAATTTAACTATGCGTAATCTTATTTCAAATATTCGTAAATGTGCATAATATAAACTATGTGTTAGTTAAGTTGTCACTACTTCGAATTGTTTGCTTTGTTGTTGGTGTTTGTTTTAGCTTGTGCCAAGACGCCTTCTTGATATATCCCTCATTTTGTTTGGAACTTCATCTTTAGCAAATCCATTACATTAAATCGATAGATGTTATCCATCTATGGTTTTCCTAACACTTTAAGTCATCGCTTTATTAGCTGTCTCACCTAGACCTCATTAGTCTAAACACATGCATACCATTATTTTGCTAGCCACTTAAGTCATCCAGCCATTGTTTCACTAACCAAGCATGACATTTATACATCGTTCCATCAGCCATGAAAGCCATCCTGCCATCGTTTTCCTAACCCGCAAACCAAATATACAAACTCATCGACTTGGTCGATCAACTCACCTTCTATTCTTATTTCACATATCAATTTACTTTCTTCTCTTTCAAAAACCATAACTTTCGTCTCACTTGCGTTTACTTTCGTACCCCTTTCTTTTAATGATCTGTTCATTAATGTAACCATCATTTGCAACTCGGCCGCCGACGACGCAAGAATAACTTGATCATCGGCGTACAAAAGGCATTTGACGGTTAGCTCACCCATTCTTAATCCACCTTTTTAACTTTCAAATTTTCCAAACAACTGTCCATAAAGAGGTTGAACAGTCGCGGGGAAGCCACACAGCCCTGTCTGACACCTTTATGTATGCCAAACCAGTCCAAGTAGATCCCGTTGATACTAACACAAGCACTAGAGTCCCTATAAAGAGACTCCAATGCCTGTATCAAGCCAGGCTTAATTTCAGTGGACAAAAACGTCTGTTGTGCTGCTCCATGCGTATTAGCAGACTACACATCGCTTTTAAATATTTTTAAGTGCATTTATTAAACCAAATATATCTAAGGCATCGAATCCGAGCTACTCTGGTTCAATCCCCGGCAGCAACAAAGAAAATGTAAACTAAAATTTAAAGTTTGATTTATTACTCGTGCCACAATGAATGAAAATATCATGAGTAAACCTACATGTCTGAGAAATAAAATATTTCGAGGACATATTAAGTCCGCCAACACGGGACAAGCGCGGCAGGCAGCCTGATAACTCCTTTAGTTTCCCAGAAATGAGAGGAAACCTGTTCCCGACTATATACAATATAGTATGTATATAGAGTATAACTTTATTTTCACATAAATACTAATTTTGATATCGTAATATCGCATGACCGTGACCATGCAGCGGCATGGTTATGTGACTGTGTTGTGGAGATGTAAGAATATCCACTACCACATATCATCTCGTGCGCGTCGTAACAAGCTAAAGAGAGAAACAAGCTAAGAGATGGTCTGCAGCATTTTTATAATAACAACTATAAATCAAAACTGCGGTTTCGAGCCTGCTTGCAAAGCGTGGCAACTATAGCAAATATTTTCCCTATTAGTCAATCCTCATTTTTATTTATTTTATAGTATTGAAAGTGACAAGAGAGCGCATAGTTCACCTGATGGTAAGTAGATGCTGTGGCCCATAGACAGATGTAGCTGTCTACGATTGTGAATCAAAACGCAGGAAGGTTTGTTACCCCTGACGAATAAAATGGAAAGCCTCAATTTCGGTAGATAGATGTTCTTTAAACTCAATATATGGAGGAGACCAATGTTCAGCAGTGGACTTTTTTTAGGCTGTAACGTTAACGGTTATATTGTATGATTCTTATTTTGCTTCGGCCATTACTCATTTTTATTTTATATCCTTGCAGAAATAAACTACATGATTCAGAAATCTTTACATAAATATTTATGTAGGAAATGATGAATTTGCTGTGTACACAAAAGTTGTAATCCGCGGTTGTTTTCGAATATTTTTTTGTGCCCGAAGCAATTAAAGGTAACCCTCCGGTAACGGGAGAGGGAGGTGGAAAATACTCATAGCACACCACACAGCCGGCTGCGTGGTTATGTGGAGACTTTTACCCACTAAACTCCACCTTTAGGGATTGGCTTACTGATGTGACGAGATCTTTAAGCCGTAATCATTACAGATTACTTGGAAATATCTAGTCCAACGAATATGACAGTTATTATATATTTAAGAATTTAAATATGATTTCTTTGTTTTAGATAGATGAAAATGGACCAGTATGTTCATAATGTTTTGCAAACGTATTGCAAGAATTATCTGTTGGTACAGATCATGAAGATGGTCTTCAGTGCCTTAATGCCAATAGTACTAGTATATTGTGTGTTTAGTGTCAACGGAGACTGGGTAGCGGACGCTGTCACTCTGTTTCAGAGGGTCCTGAAAGATAATATATGTCTGAGAGGATTTTTCCAAGACAAGTTATTATTCGCGTTGATTTAAATAATTACTTATATAAATATTAATCATTCCAGAAGTAAAAAAAGTATCAAATGTTTATTTTCTTTTATGTAGAATTGGGGTTGTAAACGGGCACACAATCCAGCGAATGATAAATGGATGCTGTGGCCTACAAACATCTACATTTTCGATTAATAATTAAAATGCAGATGCGTTGTCAGCCCTGAGGACTATGATGAAATGTCTCGTTTTCAGTAAAAATGGTCTCCGGTTCTCTACACTCACTATACAAAACACAATTGCTTAAAGCTGCTATTTCACGCTGGTATTCTGTGAGAGCGTGGCCATTCCTCGGTCGAGCCGACCCATTATTTGCTGCACGTGGCTTTTCTTCTCTAGGATAAGGGTAACTAACGAGTACACATTCCACCTGATCGTAAGTGGTTTTTGTGGCCCGTAGACATTTGATCACATCTATCCTTGATTACGAATTAAAATACAGATGCGTTTTCACCCGTTAGGACTAAGACGGAAAACGTCGTTTCCAGTGAAAGGCGTCTCTGGTTTCATTAGTTTTTATTTTGCACTGGTATTCTGTGAGAGCGTGGTCCTTGCCCAGTCAAGCCAACCCATTCGTGCAATAAATTAATATACTACTTATAGAGCTACAGCATGGCATTACGTGGTACGATAGGTATTACATTATTACAGATACCTGAATGTGCAGTGGTATGTCATCTTTATTGGACAAAAACAAACATTACGTAGACAAGGAGTTTCATATACAACAACACCTAATACAATTGTATGTGTATGGTGTCTTCGGTCACTAGCCAACACCCATCATCATCATCATCATCATTATTACGGCCCTTCACAAGTCCACTGCTGAGCATAGGCCTCCCCCAATAAGCCACAAAGCACGGTCTTGAGCCAGCTGCATCTATCGACTTCCTGCATGTCTTACCAGGTCGTCACTCCATCCTGTTGGGGGACACCCTACACTTCGAGGTGATGAGGTTGCCACTCGACTTTGACTTTTTTCCCCATTGGTTATCGGTTTTTCGGGCTATGTGGCCAGCTCATTGCCATTTCGGCTTACTAATCCATTGGACTACGTTGGTCACTCTGGTTCTACTGCGGATATCCTCATTTCTAAGCTAACGCAGAGAAACCCTGAGCATAGTCCTCTCCGTAGCTCGCTAAGCGACCATGAGCGTCCTCATACGGCCAGCAGTGAAGGACCACGTCTCAGATCCGTAAGTCATTACTGATCTTGATGATTGAACAATTTAGTTTTCATATTTTTAGGTGTATCTGAAGATAAGATGTGTTGTAATTTCCCGAACGCTGCCCAGCCGAGTTAGGTCCGTCAATTGACCTATCGGTCGAAGTTGGACTTACTTAGTCGGTTTATTTGTCCCAGGTAATGTAATACTCCTCGTTAACAACTTTGGGCATAGTGCTCCCAACAAGTATCGGCATAGGTGTGACATGGCCATTAAACATGATCTTTGTTTGGTTTGTTTATTGGATTTAATGACAAACCAACAAACAAACACATTTTCGCATTTATAATATTAGTAAGGATATTTTACAAACCTAATATTTTAGAAAATAACATAAAATAACGTAACATTAATCGTCTGTGACACCACCCGAAATGGGTGTAAAGCTCAGCGTATTGCCTTGCATCACATATTAAAATTAGGTTACCTCGATTAAACCTATGTTTGAAATTAAAATACAAAGTACTGAATGCTGTAATGTGCTTTTATACATAATTAATAATTTAAAATATTCTTTACAATCCGCTACAGATACCTCCTGGAGGACTCTTCTGTGGCCGTGGTAGGAAAAGGGAGATCTCCCGCCGGGCAAGGTGTTCTGCCCGGGGAGCGGTTCACACTCAGTGTGATAGTTCGGAGATGTTCTATATATGCTGTTTATGATTCGGAATGTTGATAGCCTGATTTAAGCTTCGGTGTGTTTCGCTTGTGGCGCGACGACAGCGCCGCCACATCACCCCCCTGCTCAGACCGGAGGTCGATAGTGCAGTTCGATTGCCGGTGTGTCCTTTTAATACCGGTGGGGAATGCATGCTGTGTGCGTAAGGGCAAGTGACACCGGTGCGAATGATATGCCGATGTATAATGCATGCCGTACTACGCTCTGGCAAGTGATGCCGGTGAGAACGATGTGCCGGAGCAAGTGCCAGAAGTCTGCCTTATAAATCTGCGGTGAGTCGAGATGAAGACAAGTTGGACTGGCTTGCAGGAACTGAAGACTGCAGAAGACGATTCTCAATAGTGAATGGTAGGGGTTCTTGAGGATAATGACGAAAGCTTGAAGTTGTAGTTTCCGAAGGTGTTTGGTTGCGTGTTCAGATCACGTTGGTTAGTCATCACTGTGGCCGTGGTAGGAAAAGGGGAGATCTCCCGCCGGGCAAGGTGTTCTGCCCGGGGAGCGGTTCACACTCCGTGTGATAGTTCGGAGATGTTCTATATATGCTGTTTATGATTCGGAATGTTGATAGCCTGATTTAAGCTTTGGTGTGTTTCGCTTGCGGCGCGACGACAGCGCCGCCACACTTCTGTTATGCATGCTTGGTTGCAGCGTGTAGAAATGTGCAAAGAGCTACTAATATTGAGGAAGGGCAGTAAAATCCGGGACTTTCATGTCAACATTATGGAGTTGACTGTGTGTGGTGTAAAATGTCTTTATTTCAAAGGCACGTTCTAATTTTACATGATGGTCCTGAAAGGGACAAAGGATTTATCCGATTGAGGTAATTAAATATGGTGTTTTCTATATTTTATACAAACATTCTAATAATTATTTTTACTTGAACAGTTCTGAGGTTTGTATGTATGTATATTCATTGATTCACATTTTCATTGCCATTATATATTATGCCATAAACCATTGCCTGTCCACTACTGGGCATAGGTCTCTTCTCAGAAAGAGAGTGGTTTAAGCTTTGCAAGCTACACTAATATTATAAAGAGGAAAAAATTGTTTGTTTGTATTGAAAAGTCTCCAAAAATTCTGGACCGATTTGAAAAATTCTTACACTAATGGAATTCTACAATATCCCTAATGAACTTAGGCTATAGTATATTTTCAAAAAGAATAAGAATAAAAACATAAGAATCCGTATAAAAACTTCGTTAATGTAACCCACGCTTCACGATGTAGCCAATCTTGGTAGTAGAGCAGGCTCTCGCTCGACTGTGGCCGGCTTCACTCGTTCACTGTGACGTAGGCGCGGGACCCGAAGCTTGTTGTCATGCAAAACTTGCTTGACATGGTGGAGCTCGGCAGCCAGGTGTTTACTATCACAGATCCCTCGTGCTCTCTGAAACAAAGATTTACGGTAGCTAACTGTGAAGGATGGTGGTGAGAATCACCGTTTAAATATCTATCTGTATGGGTTCTTTTCTATACACAGTATAATCTATGATCTGCGTTTGTCAATGGTTGCTTTTGGTTCTGGCATTGATTTGACACTTGACTTCATAGATTACTGTATATATACTAGAGATAGATGTGCGACTCAAATTAATTTTAGTTAAAGTTCGCGTTTTGCCTAATAGATGGCGTTAAAATATTGGTGCTTTGGGCTCGCCCTTTATTTCAACTTTAATATTTTTTTTATATACAACCACTAATTACATTGCGCAAGTGCTGCAATGTAATTAATAGTTGTTTATGTTTCTTGTGGTAATTGTAAGTTTCTATACCAAAAAATAAAAAAACAGGTTATTTTTAAAACGTTTATTGTTTAAAAATTCTTTGCTTTTATTGAATAACATTAGATGTGTTAAATTTAACAGTATTTTCACAATATCAATTGATTCCTTTATGCAATGTCCCTACTAGTTAGTAAATATCTTATATTACAGAGAATAGAACATTTTTTTAATTAAATATAGATTATTACATAATACTTATTGGAAATCATGTTTTAATTACCACTGATGCCACTGTCCTGGGAAGAACCAACAAGAAACCCAGCGTGACTCTTTTTAAACATATTTCACTTTACAATATCATTTTTTAAATAAATTTTAATAGTAACTACAAGCATGGTGGCGATCACCTCATTCCGAGGAGTTATTTGATGTATTGTTTGATATTATAATAACACTTTTTGTACATTTTTCCTTTAATAAAACATTTCAAATTGTTAATTGACAAATTTTGAACATTTTCTGAAATTTTGTTGTGAAAGCGTATAAAGCAATGCCCCATAAAGCACTACTGACTCAGTGGATTCTAGTAACTGATATTACAATCTTATGCTTGTTCCTAATGTTTAAACTTTGAACATCTTTATTCTTATGAAAGCTATTTGTAACACTTTTTGTACATTTTTCCTTTAATAAAACATTTCAAGTTGTTTATTGACAAATTTTGTACATTTTCTGCAATTTTGTTGTAAAAGCATACAATACTGTTGCGTGAATAAGTCAACGTCATACACTAGCGCCATCTAGTGTCAGGAACGAGAGCGATGGGAGCTTTGCAGAAAATGACATCACAAATCTTTCAACCGACAGCGCCTAGTCGAAACTCGAACGCTCGGTACCTTGCGCGTGTTTACTTGAACATTCTGGATATTTCTTTGCTAATTTATATAAATAGGCGCTGCAAGATGCGATCGAGGCAGTGTTGATTTGGCGAGACAAGGGAAGCTTCGGAGCGGAATAAAGTAATTTAGTGTGTTTAATTATTGGTGTTTTAAGTTTTAATTTGTGTAAAGTAAATTAAAGTGTTAATTTAGGTAATTTTATCGGCAATTTTTATAGTCACGAACCTCAAACTCGTAACAATTGGTGTCAGAAGTGGGATAAAATCGTGCCGATTTTACCTAAGGAGGAAACGGAGGGTGTCCGTACCCGAAGTCAACGCCAGCAGGAGACGGACCAACGAAGATTTGGTGGTGCAACGCCGCAGACGTCGGAGGGCCAGCCACCAGCTGCAGGCCCGTCGGTAGCTCCTACATCTGCAGCACCTGACTTAGGTGCTCTGATGGTGATGCTGGAGGAACAGGCCTGTTGGTTAAAAGTGCAGCAGGAGGTACAGGCTCGCCGACAGGAGGAACAGGCTCGCCAGCAGGCGGAACAGGCACGCCGATTGGAAGAGCAGCTGCGGGGCGGACAAAAGGAACAGGCCCGTCGGTTGGAAGAGCAGATGCTCCTCATGAAGGACCTTCACGCTACCTTCGGGAAGGAGATAAAGGAGGTGAAGGATGGGGTTGCTCAGCATGACAACCGCCTGTCGGAAGCTGAAACCCAAATCGCGAAAGCTGAAAACCGAATCGAGAAAGCTGAAACCCGAATCGACCAAGTAAACAATCGGGTTGACAACGTAATGGCGGACATGAAGAAATCACTAGACGAACTCAAACTTGGGGATGGAACTGTGGTATATTGTTTGTACTTTGGTATATGTTTAGCTTTAGATATACGGTAGACTCGACAAACTATTGTAAGACGATTTCGCGCGGCGGGAGTCTCGCAATAAACGTGGAACAAACAAGAGTGTCTTATTTCACAGTGGCGACGAGGAATTTTATTATAATAAAATATGGCAAACATTGGCAGAATCGGAGAATTCGATGTTTCAAATGGCAATTGGAGTGCATATTGTGAAAGGTTGGAAATGTATTTTTTTGGTTAACGGCGTCAAGGAAGAATTAAAGTTACCTACGTTGATATCTGTGGTTGCCGAAAGTGGATATGAACTGATGACTAACCTGTGAAGCCCAATTAAACCCGCTAAAAATGAAATACGACGATGTTGTAAGAATAATGAGCGATTATTTGCAACCAAAAACGTCAATTCTAGCAGAGCGCTATAAGTTTCGCCAACGTAGGCAGAGTGAAAACGAAACAGTATCTCAGTTTGTAACGGATTTAAAACTGTTTGGCAAAATCGTGCGAATTCAAAGACACTTTGGACGAAAATATGAGAGATCAATTGGTGTGCGGTCTACGCAGTGATATGATGCGTCAACGACTTTTTGCTGAGGATTCTTTAACCTGGACGGGCGCAGTGAAATTAGCTACGTCAATGGAAGCAGCCCAGCTGACTCATCAGTGGTAGATTGCACGGGCCGCGGCGCGAACACCTCTGGTTTCTTCTTCTTCTGGCCATTGCGAACGAAAATTTAACAAGGGTAGTAAAACAGGAGCGACAAAGGACGAGCACGGCAGACTATCAAGTGACCGAAGTGAATAGGGTGCAAATGAGTCCCTGTACAACGTGTGGTAGTTCCCGCCATATTTGGCGTCAATGTCCGTACCGTAACTACAAATGTGATATTTGTGGCAAAATTGGACATTTAAAACGGGTGTGCTCGCTCGGCGAGAGACATCAAAATAAAAGTACCAACAGGCGAGTGTGGACCTCGAGTACGGGATCAACTGGCATTCGCGGTTCAGCGGACGGCAGAGGCACCGGCGTGCGGCACGGGCAAGGCTCCGTGCGTCATGAGCGCGCCCACCACGTAGCTGAGGGGCAGAAGGACCCCTCCGCACCGGCATCGGCAAGCGAGGGGGAAGAAAACGAGCATCCAATGTTCCAAATGTCTTTGAGAGACAACAAGCCGGTTAGCATTCCTATTAGTGTTGACAATAATGTATTATTAATGGACTTATATTAAAGGACTGACAGGAATGACACAGGCTCAGCATTATCTTGTATAAGTTATAATTTGTATATAGAAAAAATTTAAACATTTGGCATTGTTACCCTGTAAATTAACACTTTCATTTTATGACGGCAGTAAAGTTCAGCCAGCCGGTTATATAGAGGCCCCAGTACAATACAACGGTAAATGTAAAATACTTGATTTGTATGTAATAGAAAATGGGACAACCATATTGTTGGGAAGGCAATGGTTAGCTGAATTGGGGATTGATGTCCCAAAATTTCATGTAAATAGAATAAGTTGTACACAAAAATGTGATAAAATGGAAAGTTTAAACATGTTATTCGACAGATTTAAACACTTATTTGATGGCGGTCTGGTGCGGTTTAGCGGTGGGCAAGCCACGCTGCGCGTTCGGGCCGGCGCCGCGCCGGTGTTCTGTCGCGCGCGGCCGGTGCCGTACGCGATGCGCGAGCGGGTCGACGCCGAGCTTGACGCCATGCTGCAGGCCGGAGTCATCGAGCCGGTTGACGCCTCCGATTGAGCCTCACTCTTGGTATTAGTAAATAAACCGGACGGGTCGCTTCGTATTTGCGCAGACTATAAGGTAGCATTAAACCGTGTCTTACTGGTGGATAAATTTCCGGTTCCCAAAATTGAAGATTTACTATCGAATCTTAGCGGTTGTAATTGGTTCAGTAAGTTAGACTTGTCCCAGGCCTACAACCAAATAGAATTAGATGGGTCAAAAAAGTACACTGTAATAAATACACATAGGGGGCTTTATATGTACAATAGTCTAGTTTACGGTTTGGCTTCCAGTCCCGGTATTTTTCAAAGAATTATGATAAATCTTTTGAAGGATATATCTAGCACAGTAGTGTTCTTAGACGATATTTTGATTTATAGTGTATCTGAAAAAGATCACCTAGATACATTGCGTAAGGTACTGTTAAGGTTAAGCCAAAACGGGTTTAGAATTAAGAAACAAAAATGCGTATTTTTTGCGAACGAAGTAAAATATCTCGGTTACATTGTAAACAAAGACGGTATAAAAGTTGATAACGAAAAGATAAAAGCCATTTTAAATTTACTTGAACCTAATGACGCATCCGAATTGCGTTCATTTTTAGGAATGGTTAATTTTTACTGTAGATTTATAAAGAATTTAAGTTTTTACCTGAATCCATTTTACACACTTTTAAAAAACTGCACGACTCGCATATGGGCATGGTTAAAACAAAAGGGTTAGCGCGCAGTTACGTATGGTGGCCGGGAATAGATGAAGATATAGAGAAGTTATGTCGGTCGTGTCAGGTATGCTTAGAGGTGGCGGACGCGCCTCCTGCCCATGCGATTCGCTCGTGGCCTTGGCAAGATCGTCCTTGGTCCCGTTTATACATAGATTTTTTCGGCCCAATCGCAGGGAACACGTACTTAGTCCTAATTGACGCGTGCACTAAATGGATGGAGGTAATAAAAATGTCTTCTACCAACGCTAAAGCGGTGATAAAAGCGCTAAGAGAAATATGGTCTCGGTTCGGTTTACCAAAACAATTAGTTTCGGATAACGGTCCACCTTTCACAAGTTTAGAATTTAAACAGTTTTTGGAGAACAATGGAATACAACACACGTTTTCTGCTCCATATCATCCTTCGTCCAACGGAGCGGCCGAAAATGCAGTTAAAACCTGTAAAAAAGTTGTAAAGAAAGCCCTTTCTCAGAATTTAGACGTAGACACGGCTCTCCTTAGATTTATACTAGTTTACAGAAATACCGAACATTGCACTATAGGAGAAAGTCCGGCAAAATTATTACAAGGCCGTTCGTTGCGGATGCGACTAGATTGTTTAAAACCGGAGCGCGCAGATCGCGTTAATGCAGCGCAAAGACGCCAGCAGTTAGCAGCAGGCGGTTCACAGCGGTGTTTTAACGAGGGGGGATGAGATTTTATACCGTAACTACGGCACGGGCAAGAAACGGTTGGACGGAAAAGTTCAGTTGCGGCTAGGTAGCACTGACTATGAAATTTTGGGCATCGATGGAAGTTCACATCACCGACACGCAGACCAGCTAAGACACAGATTTAACACCCCTCCGTGCAGCTTTACAGCTCCCGTAGTAGCTACAGCACCTTCGCTACGTGGATTCAAAGTGCCGCCGTTCGACGGGACTTCTTCCTGGTCGGCCTACAAAATCCAGTTCGAGGCCGTCATGGAGGCAAACGGCTGGAATAAAAGCCAGGCCATGACTGCACTCACCTTAGGCCTGCGCGACCAAGCCTTAACAGTGTTGGAAGCTCTCGGTAAGAAAGTGACCTACGAGCAGCTCCTTGAGGCATTGGAGGCGAGATATGGTGACGCTCATCTGGAACAAGTCTTTCGCGCGCAGCTTAAAGATCGCGTGCAACGCAGCAACAAAAACCTGCAGCAGTGGGCCCTTGAGGTGGAGAAGATGGTTCGAAAAGCATACCAGTCTGTACCTGCGCTCATTGAAGGGAACCTGGTGCAGACATTCATCGACGGCATCCATGACCTGGAAGTCAGAGCTGCTGTGACCGCAACAAAAGATACAGTCCTAGGTGCTATGGCTGTGGGGAAAAGGGCCATCTCCGATCCAGCTGCCCTAAGCGAATCCTAGAAAGGGAAGGTGAACGATCTCAGGAGGGTAGTGCGGCCAACAGCACCGCCCAGCAGCAGCAGGGAAACGAGTAAAAGCCAGAACTGCGGGGCGGGTGCTGGCTGATGTTAAAAGTGCCCCAAGGATCTCGATTTTCGAGCCTCTCGTACGGTTGTTAGTTCCTTGGGGACTCCGCATACAACCGAGAAAGCATTAATTTGGTAACAGCCACCGGTCAGCGAATACCCGTCCGTGGAGAGAAGGAGATGGAGTTGAAGCTAGGCAACGTGATCTACCTGCATAATGTCATCGTGGCTGATATAATGGACGACTGCACCCTAGGCCTAGACTTTATGAGGAATAATTGTTGTGAGATCGACGTTAAGCAAGGTGTTTTGAAATGTGGACAGGAGGAACTTTTTATGGAAGGTGCGTTACCAGGGGAACGTGTACAGCATTAAGAAGATTGTTCTTCCGCAGAGATCGGAAACGATTGTTCCGGTTAGTCTTCCTCGAAACGCTGGGCAAGCTCACCGTTGTGTACTTGTGGAAAGGGTAAACAACGACCTTCCATGGAAAGTAGCTCGAACCTTGGTCAGGACCACTGACATCTCAGCAGTACGTATGCTGAACCTTTGCGACCGAGAACAGATTATAGAAAAAGGCACACTGGTTGGTACTTGTGAGGAAGTGCAGGTTAGAGCATTTTTGGGTTTGTGCTCCTATTACCGGCGATTTGTGAAGAACTTTGCAGATATAGCCAAACCTCTGCACAAGCTAACCGAGGAGAAGCGACTATTCTGCTGGGATGAAAGTTGCAATATCGCATTCCAGGAGCTCAAGGACCGTCTGTGCAAAACACCTATTTTAAGATACCCTGATGCAAGCAAAGAATTTATAGTTGACACAGACGCTGACAATGAAACTATGGTCAGTTTTGATGTTCAGTCACTATTCACATGCCTACCTATTGAAGACTGCATATCAATTGTAACTAGGAAGCTAGAATATAATAACATGCCTGCTGAATATGCAGTATTCATGAAAAATTATCCATGAAAATGTCTGCCATAAGTGGACTTACGAGTAGAGGAGACATTTGTGAAAAGACTATCAACGTCTAAAGATAACAACATAGATTTAGGTGGAATACGAATATCTTTAATTTTGGAAATGAGATCTAAACTATTTTTAAGGCTATAAATTGGGTTGTAACCAGATTTCTCCCGAAGGAGAAAGTTTAATTTTTTAGCAAGGAAATAAGCTGGTGTACCTATATACACATTAAGAATACGTATACGTAATAAAGCGAAGACTGGCATCATTTTATGATGAAAGGGTGGCAATTGGTGCCGGACTACGCAATATTACGAATACGTACTATTTGCGCGGATTGCCATCCATGGGATTTTTCTAGTGTCTTTTCTTATCTAGATTAAATAGCACCTCTCGCCCTCCCTCAATTGCGTGCACTACTCCCGGCACCACTACTCCCGGCACCCAAGGACCGTCTGTGCAAAACACCTATTTTAAGATACCCTGATGCAAGCAAAGAATTTATAGTTGACACAGACGCTGACAATGAAACTATGGTCAGTTTTGATGTTCAGTCACTATTCACATGCCTACCTATTGAAGACTGCATATCAATTGTAACTAGGAAGCTAGAATATAATAACATGCCTGCTGAATATGCAGTATTCATGAAAAATTATCCATGAAAATGTCTGCCATAAGTGGACTTACGAGTAGAGGAGACATTTGTGAAAAGACTATCAACGTCTAAAGATAACAACATAGATTTAGGTGGAATACGAATATCTTTAATTTTGGAAATGAGATCTAAACTATTTTTAAGGCTATAAATTGGGTTGTAACCAGATTTCTCCCGAAGGAGAAAGTTTAATTTTTTAGCAAGGAAATAAGCTGGTGTACCTATATACACATTAAGAATACGTATACGTAATATAGCGAAGACTGGCATAATTTTATGATGAAAGGGTGGCAATTGGTGCCGGACTACGCAATATTACGAATACGTACTATTTGCGCGGATTGAGGAAGCTAGAATATAATAACATGCCTGCTGAATATGCAGTATTCATGAAAAATTATCCATGAAAATGTCTGCCATAAGTGGACTTACGAGTAGAGGAGACATTTGTGAAAAGACTATCAACGTCTAAAGATAACAACATAGATTTAGGTGGAATACGAATATCTTTAATTTTGGAAATGAGATCTAAACTATTTTTAAGGCTATAAATTGGGTTGTAACCAGATTTCTCCCGAAGGAGAAAGTTTAATTTTTTAGCAAGGAAATAAGCTGGTGTACCTATATACACATTAAGAATACGTATACGTAATAAAGCGAAGACTGGCATCATTTTATGATGAAAGGGTGGCAATTGGTGCCGGACTACGCAATATTACGAATACGTACTATTTGCGCGGATTGCCATCCATGGGATTTTTCTAGTGTCTTTTCTTATCTAGATTAAATAGCACCTCTCGCCCTCCCTCAATTGCGTGCACTAATCCCGTCACCACTACTCACGGCACCACTACTCACGGCACCACTACTCCCGGCACCACCCCTCCCCCCGGCACCACTACTCCCGGCACCACTACTCCCGGCACCACTACCCCGGCACCACTACCGGTCCCGGCACCACTACTCGCACCTACTCCCGGCACCACTAATCCCGGCACCACTACTCCCGGCACCACTACGGCCACTCTCCCGGCACCACTACTCCCGGCACCACTACTCCCGGCACCACTACTCCCGGCACCACTACTCCCGGCACCACCCGGCACCACTACTCCCGGCACCACTACTCCCGGCACCACTACTCCCGGCACCACTACTCCCGGCACCACTACTCCCGGCACCACTACTCCCTCCAACACCACAACTCCCAACACCACAACTCCCAACACCACAACTCCCAACACCACAACTCCCAACACCACTGTTCCAGGAAATCTCTTTCTTTTCAATCCAGGTAAGACACATCATTGTGTTTAATTAAACGGGTGGTTACGAATAAGATATTAATGTCTTTATTGTAAGGAATTTCCGCAAAGTAACGCCCGATTCTAAAAAAAAATCATAAAATAAAAAATAAGCACATACGGCAGGGAGGGGAAGTACGGAGTGACCCTACAACTCCTGCCTCTCCCTCACATCAACTCCCACCCCTAGTTCAGGCAACTTACTTCTTTTTCTTACTTATTCAGATAGAGATGTTATATTGCTACCTTCTGATTCAGACTTTTAAAGACGGTCGTTCTGATGATCGCAAAGAATAGCGACCGCGCAGAATTCGACGAGTTTCAAACATGCTCTATTTATTGGCCTTTAGTAAAACATTTCAGTAGATTTTAATAGTCTCAATTTCTACCTAGCATAACCATCGAAAGAATCTGCGGAATTCGACGTATATTACACAACGTTTAACAGTTTCTCACTAAAATTTTTATTTTGCGGGTAAACAGACACATCTTTTTTGAATTCTTCTCATAACTAACTGTCTCGGACTCCCACGTTTCAAACCAGGATAATGCAGAGCCCCGAAGGGCCTTACCGGCTTTTGCAACCTTATCAAAGCTGCTCCATTTAAACTCTTCTCCTAACTTATCGAAGCTTTCGCACCAGGCAGCTGCTTCGTAGTTGCTTTTGTCCGGATCAATAATTGGCACCGCTACGTCGTCGTGCCGCTTATTTGAAATCATTGCATTTCGGATGGCTTCCAACAGCCCTTTCACCAACTCCACACCCATATTGAAATATGCTGTAATTTAAAAGAAAACCATTAACAAAAAGCACGGGGGACAGGAGGAACTTTTTATGGAAGGTGCGTTACCAGGGAACGTGTACAGCATTAAGAAGATTGTTCTTCCGCCGAGATCGGAAACGATTGTTCCGGTTAGTCTTCCTCGAAACGCTGGGCAAGCTCACCGTTGTGTACGTGCGGAAAGGGTAAACAACGACCTTCCATGGAAAGTAGCTCGAACCTTGGTCAGGACCACTGACATCTCAGCAGTACGTATGCTGAACCTTTGCGATCGAGAACAGATTATAGAAAAAGGCACACTGGTTGGTACTTGTAAGGAAGTGCAGGTTAGAGCATTTTTGGGTTTGTGCTCCTATTACCGGCGATTTGTGAAGAACTTTGCAGATATAGCCAAACCTCTGCACAAGCTAACCGAGGAGAAGCGACTATTCTGCTGGGATGAAAGTTGCAATATCACATTCCAGGAGCTCAAGGACCGTCTGTGCAAAACACCTATTTTAAGATACCCTGATGCAAGCAAAGAATTTATAGTTGACACAGACGCTGACAATGAAACTATGGTCAGTTTTGATGTTCAGTCACTATTCACATGCCTACCTATTGAAGACTGCATATCAATTGTAACTAGGAAGCTAGAATATAATAACATGCCTGCTGAATATGCAGTATTCATGAAAAATTATCCATGAAAATGTCTGCCATAAGTGGACTTACGAGTAGAGGAGACATTTGTGAAAAGACTATCAACGTCTAAAGATAACAACATAGATTTAGGTGGAATACGAATATCTTTAATTTTGGAAATGAGATCTAAACTATTTTTAAGGCTATAAATTGGGTTGTAACCAGATTTCTCCCGAAGGAGAAAGTTTAATTTTTTAGCAAGGAAATAAGCTGGTGTACCTATATACACATTAAGAATACGTATACGTAATATAGCGAAGACTGGCATAATTTTATGATGAAAGGGTGGCAATTGGTGCCGGACTACGCAATATTACGAATACGTACTATTTGCGCGGATTGCCATCCATGGGATTTTTCTAGTGTCTTTTCTTATCTAGATTAAATAGCACCTCTCGCCCTCCCTCAATTGCGTGCACTAATCCCGTCACCACTACTCACGGCACCACTACTCACGGCACCACTACTCCCGGCACCACTACTCCCGGCACCACTACTCCCGGCACCACTACTCCCGGCACCACTACTCCCGGCACCACTACTCCCGGCACCACTACTCCCGGCACCACTACTCCCGGCACCACTACTCCCGGCACCACTACTCCCGGCACCACTACTCCCGGCACCACTACTCCCGGCACCACTACTCCCGGCACCACTACTCCCGGCACCACTACTCCCGGCACCACTACTCCCGGCACCACTACTCCCGGCACCACTACTCCCGGCACCACTACTCCCGGCACCACTACTCCCGGCACCACTACTCCCGGCACCACTACTCCCGGCACCACTACTCCCAACACCACTACTCCCAACACCACAACTCCCAACACCACTACTCCCAACACCACAACTCCCAACACCACTGTTCCAGGAAATCTCTTTCTTTTCAATCCAGGTAAGACACATCATTGTGTTTAATTAAACGGGTGGTTACGAATAAGATATTAATGTTTTTATTGTAAGGAATTTCCGCAAAGTAACGCCCGATTCTAAAAAAAATTATAAATTAAAAAATAAGCACATACGGCAGGGAGGGGAAGTACGGAGTGACCCTACAACTCCTGCCTCTCCCCTCACATCAACTCCCACCCCCTAGTTCAGGCAACTTACTTCTTTTTCTTACTTATTCAGATAGAGATGTTATATTGCTACCTTCTGATTCAGACTTTTAAAGACGGTCGTTCTGATGATCGCAAAGAATAGCGACCGCGCAGAATTCGACGAGTTTCAAACATGCTCTATTTATTGGCCTTTAGTAAAACATTTCAGTAGATTTTAATAGTCTCAATTTCTACCTAGCATAACCATCGAAAGAATCTGCGGAATTCGACGTATATTACACAACGTTTAACAGTTTCTCACTAAAATTTTTATTTTGCGGGTAAACAGACACATCTTTTTTGAATTCTTCTCATAACTAACTGTCTCGGACTCCCACGTTTCAAACCAGGATAATGCAGAGCCCCGAAGGGCCTTACCGGCTTTTGCAACCTTATCAAAGCTGCTCCATTTAAACTCTTCTCCTAACTTATCGAAGCTTTCGCACCAGGCAGCTGCTTCGTAGTTGCTTTTGTCCGGATCAATAATTGGCACCGCTACGTCGTCGTGCCGCTTATTTGAAATCATTGCATTTCGGATGGCTTCCAACAGCCCTTTCACCAACTCCACACCCATATTGAAATATGCTGTAATTTAAAAGAAAACCATTAACAAAAAGCACGGGGGACAGGAGGAACTTTTTTATGGAAGGTGCGTTACCAGGGAACGTGTACAGCATTAAGAAGATTGTTCTTCCGCCGAGATCGGAAACGATTGTTCCGGTTAGTCTTCCTCGAAACGCTGGGCAAGCTCACCGTTGTGTACGTGCGGAAAGGGTAAACAACGACCTTCCATGGAAAGTAGCTCGAACCTTGGTCAGGACCACTGACATCTCAGCAGTACGTATGCTGAACCTTTGCGATCGAGAACAGATTATAGAAAAAGGCACACTGGTTGGTACTTGTAAGGAAGTGCAGGTTAGAGCATTTTTTGGGTTTGTGCTCCTATTACCGGCGATTTGTGAAGAACTTTGCAGATATAGCCAAACCTCTGCACAAGCTAACCGAGGAGAAGCGACTATTCTGCTGGGATGAAAGTTGCAATATCACATTCCAGGAGCTCAAGGACCGTCTGTGCAAAACACCTATTTTAAGATACCCTGATGCAAGCAAAGAATTTATAGTTGACACAGACGCTGACAATGAAACTATGGTCAGTTTTGATGTTCAGTCACTATTCACATGCCTACCTATTGAAGACTGCATATCAATTGTAACTAGGAAGCTAGAATATAATAACATGCCTGCTGAATATGCAGTATTCATGAAAAATTATCCATGAAAATGTCTGCCATAAGTGGACTTACGAGTAGAGGAGACATTTGTGAAAAGACTATCAACGTCTAAAGATAACAACATAGATTTAGGTGGAATACGAATATCTTTAATTTTGGAAATGAGATCTAAACTATTTTTAAGGCTATAAATTGGGTTGTAACCAGATTTCTCCCGAAGGAGAAAGTTTAATTATTTAGCAAGGAAATAAGCTGGTGTACCTATATACACATTAAGAATACGTATACGTAATATAGCGAAGACTGGCATAATTTTATGATGAAAGGGTGGCAATTGGTGCCGGACTACGCAATATTACGAATACGTACTATTTGCGCGGATTGCCATCCATGGGATTTTTCTAGTGTCTTTTCTTATCTAGATTAAATAGCACCTCTCGCCCTCCCTCAATTGCGTGCACTAATCCCGTCACCACTACTCACGGCACCACTACTCCCGGCACCACTACTCCCGGCACCACTACTCCCGGCACCACTACTCCCGGCACCACTACCCCCGGCACCACTACTCCCGGCACCACTACTCCCGGCACCACTACTCCCGGCACCACTACTCCCGGCACCACTACTCCCGGCACCACTACTCCCGGCACCACTACTCCCGGCCCCACTACTCCCGGCACCACTACTCCCGGCACCACTACTCCCGGCACCACTACTCCCGGCACCTACTACTCCCGGCACCACTACTCCCGGCACCCACTCCCGGCACCACTACTCCCGGCACCACTACTCCCGGCACCACTACTCCCGGCACCACTACTCCCGGCACCACTACTCCCAACACCACTACTCCCAACACCACAACTCCCAACACCACTACTCCCAACACCACAACTCCCAACACCACTGTTCCAGGAAATCTCTTTCTTTTCAATCCAGGTAAGACACATCATTGTGTTTAATTAAACGGGTGGTTACGAATAAGATATTAATGTTTTTATTGTAAGGAATTTCAGCAAAGTAACGCCCGATTCTAAAAAAAATTATAAATTAAAAAATAAGCACATACGGCAGGGAGGGGAAGTACGGAGTGACCCTACAACTCCTGCCTCTCCCTCACATCAACTCCCACCCCTAGTTCAGGCAACTTACTTCTTTTTCTTACTTATTCAGATAGAGATGTTATATTGCTACCTTCTGATTCAGACTTTTAAAGACGGTCGTTCTGATGATCGCAAAGAATAGCGACCGCGCAGAATTCGACGAGTTTCAAACATGCTCTATTTATTGGCCTTTAGTAAAACATTTCAGTAGATTTTAATAGTCTCAATTTCTACCTAGCATAACCATCGAAAGAATCTGCGGAATTCGACGTATATTACACAACGTTTAACAGTTTCTCACTAAAATTTTTATTTTGCGGGTAAACAGACACATCTTTTTTGAATTCTTCTCATAACTAACTGTCTCGGACTCCCACGTTTCAAACCAGGATAATGCAGAGCCCCGAAGGGCCTTACCGGCTTTTGCAACCTTCTCAAAGCTGCTCCATTTAAACTCTTCTCCTAACTTATAGAAGCTTTCGCACCAGGCAGCTGCTTCGTAGTTGCTTTTGTCCGGATCAATAATTGGCACCGCTACGTCGTCGTGCCGCTTATTTGAAATCATTGCATTTCGGATGGCTTCCAACAGCCCTTTCACCAACTCCACCTCCATATTGAAATATGCTGTAATTTAAAAGAAAACCATTAACAAAAAGCACGGGCGATCCCACTCATAATGCTATTTTCATTAATAATTAAACAAAGAACTAGGAAAAATATTGGTTTAGAAATAGATAAACTTAAATTGTCCTATAAAGCAAAGAGCTGTTAAAATCTTCCTCAAAACAAGGAACAAATTATGAAAGAAATTTAGCTAATTTAAGTTAATATATTTACAGAAAATATCTTCACACATATTTTAACCAAAAGACAATAAGCAAAAATAAGCAAGACATAGTGGAAATATACTTGCTAATGTGAAGAATAACCAAGTACTCAAACGAATTTTTTCGAATTCGGAGTATTTCTAAGGTTATCCTCAATGACGCTTTTATTTCACGGCCCTTTTACAACTGAACAACACTCAGCACATCTAAATCAAACTTATAAACATTATTGAATATTAAATAAAATCATAAAAAAACATTATAAAAACCATTTTAGAACACAACGTTTAACAGTTTCTCACTAAAATTTTTATTTTGCGGGTAAACAGACATAATATCTTTTTTTGAATTCTTCTCATGATTAACTGTCTCAGACTCCCACGTTTCAAACCAGGATAATGCAGAGCCCCGAAGGGCCTTACCGGCTTTTGCAACCTTCTCAAAGCTGCTCCATTTAAACTCTTCTCCTAACTTATCGAAGCTTTCGCACCAGGCAGCTGCTTCGTAGTTGCTTTTGTCCGGATCAATAATTGGCACCGCTACGTCGTCGTGCCGCTTATATGAAACCATTGCATTTCGGACGGTTTCCAAAAGCCCTTTCACCAACTCCACATCCATATTGAAATATGCTGTAATTTAAAAGAAAACTTATTAACAAAAAGCACGGGCGATCCCACTCATAATGCTATTTTCATGGAAAATTAAACAAAGAACTAGGAAAAATATTGGTTTAGAAATAGATAAACTTAAATTGTCCTATAAAGCAAAGAGCTGTTAAAATCTTCCTCATAACAAGGAACAAATTATGAAAGGAATTTAGCTAATTTAAGGTAATATATTTACAGAAAATATCTTCACACATATTTTGACCAAAATACAGTAAGCAAAAATAAGCAAAACATAGTGGAAATATACTTAACTTGCTAATGTGAAGTATAACCAAGTACTCAAACGTATTTTTTGAATTCGGAGTATTTCTAAGGTTATCCTCAATGACATCTATCTTGTCTACAATCAAATTATAAACATTATTGAATATTAATTAAAATCATAAAAAAACATTATAAAAACCATTTTCACAGTTTTTAAACATTAAATCTGCAGTATAAATATATTTCAGAAAACACGCGGCCCAAAACGGTTCAACGCATACAAGTAATAAGATAAAGCAACTATTATTTTATTTTTTTTAATTTATAGAAGAGGGGGCCAATGAGCATGCGGCTCACCTGATGTTAAGTGACTACCGCCGCCCATGATCAACTGCAACACCCTGGGAATTGCAGGTGCATTGCCGGCCCTTTAGAAAGGAGTAAGCTCTTTTCGCGTAGGTCCCAAGGTCTTATCGGCCCGGAAAAATCGCCGGTGGTAAACTATTCCACAGAGAGGTTGTACGCGGAAGAAAACTCCTTTTAAAACGTACTGTGGTGGATCGCCAAGCATCCAAACTAAAATCTTACTTAAACACATTCCAAAATAGGAAATATATTTTTAAAATCCAAATAAACATTTTCATGCAATTTTAATACATTTATTTGATAGAATCAGCCATTACTTTGGGTAAATTCATTATAATAAAGACATTTATATCTATTTGCAACCATCCGCTTAATTAAACACAATGATGTCTTACCTGGATTAAAAAGCAACTCTCGCCCTCCCTCAATTGCGTGCACTAATCCAGTTACCACTATTCTCAACACCACTACTCCTAATACCACTACTCCCGGCACCACTACTCCCAACTCTCAAAATCTCTTGCTCTTCAATCCAGGCAAGACATCATTGTGTTTAAACGGATGGTTTCGAGTTAGGTATTAATGTCTTAATTGTAAGGAATTTCCGCAAAGTAACGCATGATTCTATAAAATAAACATTTATAAATAAAAACTAAGCACGCACGGCAGGGCGAGGAAGTAGAGGGAGACTACGTACGGAACGTAAGTTTTCACCCGTTCCTGATGAAAAATCCCAGTCATCTGAAGATTCTTCTTCTAATACTCTAGCAAGCTTGCTTTCATTTAAAGGCGGTCGTTCTGATGATCCTAAGGAGCGATCATCAGAACGACCGCGGGGATCGCGTAGATTACGACGAGTTTCACTGCGTCCGCGTGGCATTTCAATAAATCACCTATTTCATTCTATGTCACTCTTACTGCGTGGGTGGCGCGATACTAAAGTGACGCAATAATCTATTGGTCAACGGAGGTGCATAGACAGCGGGGATGGTTTCACCTAGCAATGCAGGTAAGCAGGACGAAAATAAGTGACTAAGATGCCAAGCTACGCAATTTTACGAATACGTAATATTGCGAAGACAGGCATCATATTGTAATGAAAGGGTTGTAATTGGTGCCGGACTACGCAATAATACGAATATGTACTATTGCGTAGATTGGCATCCATGGGATACTTTTTCTAGTGGGTGCCAGCTAAGTAATAAAGCGTAGCACACTATTTGTATGGTGACTACAGATTTCACTATGACGCTTTTAGCACCATAAATTTACATCACTAATTCCACCGCAAACAAGCTCTATTTGTTGCCCGTCAGTAAAACATATTTTAGTAGACTTTAATAGTTTTAATTTCTACCTAGAATAACCATCGAAAGAATCTGTCGAATCCGACGTGTGTATCAGAGTTTAACAGTTTCTCAATAAAATTTTTAATTTGCGGGTAAACAGACATACCTTTTTTGAATTCTTCTCAAGATTACTATCTCAGGCTCCCACGTTTCAAACCAGGATAATGCGGAGCCTCGAAGGGCCTTACCGACTTTTGCAATCTTCTCAAAGCTGCTCTATTTTAAAACTCCCAACTTATCGAAGCTTTCGCACCAGGCAGCCGTTCCGTCGTTGCTTTTGTCCGGATCAAAAATTGGCACCGCTACGTCGTTGCACCGCTTATTTGAAACCATTGCATTTTGGATGGTTTCCCACAGTCCTTTCACAAACTCCACATCCATATTGAAGTAGTTTGCACTGTAATATTTAAAAGAAAACTATTAACAAGAAGCACGGGCGATCGCACTTCCGATGTTATTTTCGTGGAAAATTAAACAAAGAACTAGGAGAAAGTATTGGTTCAGAAATAAACTTAAATTTTCCTATTAAGCTAAAAGGAGCTGTTAAAATCATTCTCGTAACAAGGGACAAACTTTGAAAGGAATTTAGCCAATTTAAAATAATATATGACGGAATATTAACACAAGAAGTTTTTTTTTGAAACTATGACGTCATCATTGATGAAGTTATTATTGCTTTCTTTAATAATAGGAATAACTTATTTACTCTAGACAGATTTTACTATTTACAACTAATAATTACTCACAATTAACAATTATTCACTATTTTCACAATTTAAAATTTCCGCGCTTGTGTTCACAATTAACAATTTACTAATTATTCACTATTGCTCACAATTTACAGTTCACAAATTCAACTTACAGTCCGAATAGCACAATAGCTCGAGCAAGAATGAACCTTGCCCCCGCAATCACGCGCCTTTAAAACCGAATGCGAATGTGCGCAAGCGATCCCCACTTCCTGTGCTTTGATAATGATTACCCTCAAATTGTTATAGCGACAACCCGCATTTAATTATATTTTGAATTAAAGCATTTTAAATTAATTATCTAGTAACAATAATCAACAAATTATAAAAATAAAGACACATATTAAAAAAAATCAAGTTATAACGTTATTTTAGGAGTTGAAATAACGTCCATTGATTTTTAACTCAATAATAATTGTTTAAGTTAATCGCCGATACGTCACTTATACTTTGTTGCACCGTTATACATTTATAGAAAATATCTTCACACATATTTTAACCAAAAGACACAATAAGCAAAAATAAGCAAGACATAATGAAAATATACCTAACTTGCTAACATGAAGAATAACCAAGTACTCAAACTAATTTCTTTGAATTCGGAGTATTTATAAGATTACCTCCAATGTCGCTTTTATTTTTTACATTTGAACAACTCTTAACACATCTAAGTATCTGAAATCAAATTATAAACATAATTAACTAAATAAAATCATAAAAATCATTATAAAAACAATTTTTACAGTTTTTTACATTAAATTTGCGGTATAAATATATTTCAGAAAACAAGTGTTATAGGTTTAAACGCATACAAGTAATAAGATAAAGCAACTAAAATCTTACTTAAAGACATTCAAAAATATGAAATACGTTTTTAAAATCCAAATAATTGTTTTTTAGACCATTTTAATACATTTATTGCAATATACATAACATAATATACATTAGAAACCGGAAGTAGTAACGAATTAACAATTCTTAAGACATTAAAAGTAATTCACAAATGGATTAAATACTTATTAATCGTAACTAACATTTAATTCTAAAATTATTATTATATTATTTGCCGAATTTTTATATATAAATTGATAAATTTACACTAAAATTTGTGGAAATTAAATTCAGTTTGTGGTGAAATGTGACACCGCATTTATTAATCTTTAAAAAAGACATGACCGGGGTTGCAGAGTCATAAGTTCTCTAAACTATATTTAATATTATACGACAGTGTAACTATTATATAATATAATATATATAAATAAATTAAAAATTATTCGGCCCAGTGGGTTTTTCTTTTACAATTTGTTTTGTCGTAAGTCAAAGATGTCAATTACCGAGCATGCTACATCGTGCTAGGAATGAAAATAAACGAAACTAACATTTAGGGGCCTTAAATAAATAATTTGCATATGAATATGATTTGATTCACAAAACCTTTAAATGTGACTATTTCTTCTTATTTATCTTAATAGTCCCAGCTGGGCTCGGGCTTTCTTCCATTGTAGGCAGGATTAGCCAAAATCTCCACGCTTGGCAGGCGGATCAGCGATCGTTGTACAGTTGAGATGTCTCCTACCTTTGACTCTACTTACCTTCGCTTATCTGAATATTACACACGAAAGTATAAACAAAAAATCTATGTAATTGATGATAATTATGTTATTTATATTAACATAAAAGCTTCATTATAATCCACTTTTGAACATATGCCTATCCCGTAGATTTCAGGTGTTTTCAGTAAGATGCTGCTACCCGTCTCCTGTTTCAGTTTTCCAGTATCATTCCTTAGAAAAAACCGCGGGATGATATGAGGTAGTGGATTCTCTTATGCCACCAGTAAAAATAAAAATTTTATAAATACTCTGTCTCCTTAAATTCTTAACGTAAACCACTGTTAGAAAGGTGTTTTTTCTATAATAGCCTATAATCGCCGATATACAAAACGGTTCGACAAAGATAAGAACATCCATGTATGAACCAAATATAATTGGGCTGCGCCGAAGACAAAAAAAAGATTGAATCATTTTATGTTTTCGTTGCTAAGTTGCATACATTTAATTACTAGTGAATTACACATGCATTATTCATTACAGTCGATGTAAGGACGATGTAAGGAGGACATAACTGTCACAACTTCAGTCGAATAGCGTTTTACAAATTATAATGCGTATAAAATACGGTGAATCTCAAAAGGTCATCTTTTATAAGTAGCTAAGAATAGTTTTAATACAGTTAACAGTAAATATCTATAATATATACTCATGGATTATTTTTATATATAAAGAACAAGGGTGACAAAAGAGCATACGATCCACCCGACGGTTGAGCCAACTCATGCTACAATGATATTAATATAGCTGTAGTTTTGCTCTACCACGTATTCCACATAATTAAAAGGAACGCAAAAAGTGTGTAAAATCATGCATATTTGAGGCAATTAAGTTTAATAATTTGGACTCTGATTATTATTCGTTAGTTTAAAATTGCAAACGTCGGAAAAATAAACGATGCAATAACAAAAGTTAACTAAATTAATAAATGACAAATTTTGCAGGAACGAAACATTTTTGTACCACCTATTTTTTTCATACATGCTTAGGAATTGTTATAACTTGGGTTATATTCAATACTTAGTGTTGCTCCCTCTAGCTCACGAAACTGCATCCAGTCTCTTCCGCATAGTCCTAATCAAGTTATCAATAAAATCTTGAGAGATTGTATTCCGTTCTTTCTGTAATGTGTTTTAAGATACTTCAATTAAGCGGAGGCAGTATTTCTTGTCTTGATCTGTCTTCCAAGCATAACACATACATGCTCCATTGGTTTTAATACGTGCAGATGCACTGGTAACCCCGTAATATTGATTTCAACTTCTCGAATTTATTTGATATCTACGGCCGCAGTACGGCAGCGTACATTATCGTGCATAAAACAAATTTATATCCTATAAAAAGAGCAAATGTTACTACTTTTTCTTTCAAAATCTAAGTTACATATTATGCCGCTGATAGTGACCCATGCTTAATGACGCGGAGTTCCGTGCGTGCCTCCATACAAATATCTTCCTATACCATAAATGACCCTCCACCAAACTCCACTTTTCGAATTATGTTGGATTGAGCGTACGTCTAACTCAGGCATCTCCACACTTTAATCCTTTCATCATCATGGATACTCATCGTCGAGTGTTAGAACAAACTTGCGTCTGAAATCCAGTCATGGTTTAAAAGTCTAAAACACTATTCTGTTCGTTTTCTGGAACCTCTTGTCATATCTTCTCTATTTCAGAGTACACCTTTGTTTTCTAAGTAGAGCTGAATAGTATATCTGGCTTGCGACTTTATAAGGCGTAATGTTCGTTCTCACTGGAGTCCTTTAAACATCTCTGAGCTGGAGCACTTCAGTATTAGCTCCTTCCAATTATCTCGAATCATTGACGACCAAGTTATTTCTGATCGACTTGACTCACGTGCTGTGAACAGCTGCTGCATCCCTTTGCATATTCTAAAGCATTTACTACGGGAATTTCTTAAAGGAAGGAATAGAAGTAATATATACAATCTAGATTTTTTATAGGATGGAATGAAAAGTGAACACACAGTCAACCTGATTGTAAATGGTTGCTATGGACACATTTACATCTATACTCGATTACGAATCGAAATGCTAATCAAAAGGACTAAGATGGAATGCCTCGTTTCCAGTAAAAAGGGATCGTTCTCTACATCTTCTATTCGCGTGGAGAGCGTGGTCTTTCCCCTCTCAAGCGGTCGTGCTACCTTTTATAACTGCTGCATGGTTCTAGCACGTAAAGATTTGGTTGATCATTTGCCCTGTCTTCTTTAAAAAAAATATCATGCTTTATTGTTATAATGATCTGCTTTTAGCTTGTATATTTATAGTTTAGCCAAATATTTTCTTTCTTTTCTTTATTTTCTTGCGTCACATGGGTCTAAATTATTTTATACATTTGAATTGAAATAGCTGATTTATTTAACTTAGCCAATGCAATCCTTTCTCGTTAGTATGTGGACACGTGCGGGATTCATTGCAAAGGATCGATATGTTAACAAGATATCGATCGAATTGAAGATATCGATGAATCCCGCACGTATAAGAAATGATTTTATGTGAAGCCGAAACTTCTTGATACACGAAATGAAAATATATTTTACAGTTACATTTCATAATGTTAATTATAAAGTATTATTACGTTTACACGCAAAGCGAAATAAAAACTTTGAGAAATATTCAATTAAGAAGGCTTTAGGGCTTTCTAATCTACACTTAGCGAGCGGTGATAGATTAGGAGATAAACACAACGAATAGATTAGGAGATAAAAGATATTTTCCCAGTACCAGCTTCCTTCTACTTAACCGCATCCAGCGCAGAGCGGCTCGAATCGTCAAGGACCGAGTGCTTTCCGATCGGCTCGATTCACTAGTTTTGGGAAGAGATGTTGCATCTCTTTGCGTATTTTATCGCTTCTATCACGGGGAGAGCTCTGAGGGATTGTTCGGATTAATTCCAGCCGCCAAATTTCGTGAACGCACTACGCGGCAATCGTCCCAATACCATCAATACCGTCTGGATGCTTGGCGGTCCACCACTGTAGGTTTCAGAGGAAGTTTTCTTTCGCGTACCAACTCTCTGTGGAATATTTTACCTCCGGCGATTTTTTCGGACCGATAAAATCTGGGACCTTCAAGAAAAGAGCTTTCTCCTTTCTAAAGGGCCGGCAACGCACCTGCAATTCCCCTGGTGTTGCCATGCCGCATGGTAACACCAGGCAACATTTCATAATATGCGGCAACCCTGTTTAACCTTAATTCTGCTTGTTGGTTTAGCTCCTTTTCTGTCTAAGGGTCCGTCTGGGTAGCTACCATCTTTTTTCCTATATCTGCCGGCAACTATTAAAGCGTGTATTGCTGTGCTCCGGTCTGACGGGTATAGAAAGCCAGTAATTAAAGGATA
The DNA here is from genome assembly GCA_907164705.1 of Parnassius apollo. Taxonomy (NCBI): domain Eukaryota; kingdom Metazoa; phylum Arthropoda; class Insecta; order Lepidoptera; family Papilionidae; genus Parnassius; species Parnassius apollo. Next base: position 33,631 of record CAJQZP010001050.1, on the reverse strand, counting down.
TAGTAAATTCGATCATGGTGCTCAGAAGTGAGAACGGATCGGTAGCCTTCTTTTTGTTTGAAGTCGGTTGAAGAGTCTGTGGGCTGCAGTAGCCATTTACCGCCAGGTGCACTGTAAGCTCGTTTCTCACTTCAGTTTAAAAAAAAAAAACTTTGGCTTCGATTTCCGCTGGAACAAATGAAATAGTGCTGACGTACCACGCGCTCTTATTTTTTATTTTTTTTATTTTTTTTTCTCTTATCAAGAAAATTTCTCTATTCTAAAGAAAATAATTTCAAGGAAACTAGCGTAGAGGTAGAGTAACGTAGAGGTTTGCCAACACACAATGGAGCAGCGTTTTTGGTTTTTCCTGCCATTATGCACTGAAGATATTTTAAGAATTCTATGTAAGTGTGGTCCACCCCCGGCCGAGCCAACCCATTCGTGATTAAACCATCATATAGCTGCAGTGTGTCTCTACCGTGTGAAGCACCGAGTAGCAAGTTACAGATCGCAATATTAATTTCATTTTTTAAAATATTCCTTGCATTATGTAAGAGATATACATATCTAGTATGAAACAATAGCAACGTCTGCTAAAACTACAAAAAAATCAGAAATTATTAAAATGTTATTCAATAAGATAATTGGTGAGATAGAGAATCTGTTTCATCATCATCATCATTACAGCCCTTTACAAGTCCACTGCTGAACACATATATATATATATATATATATATATATATATATATATAAACTGTATATATATTTATAAACAGGTATTAACAAATAACTTTGAGTCTGGTTATATAATTAAATTCTTACCAAAATGTGACTTTAGACATTATTTTTTACTGTATGTAAAGGAAATCTAATTAACATACCCATAATTGTGGAAGTCCACTGATGAAATAAAAGTTCGTTTTAGTTGGGTTAGTATTCAATTGATAGTCCTGAAAGTCACCAAACCACAGCGATATAATTACGAAATGTCAGCGAAGCTAATCTAATTCATAGGGTGGGAGCACAATGAGAGATAAACTAGTGACAAGTTATCATTTAGTGACGTCAAAACTGGTGGTGCCGAATACGATTTAATTTATTCCTTTCTTAGGATTTACTATGGTCATAGGTTACCAACAGTATGACCGTAAGAAGTAAAACAATGTCCTACTTTACTTGTAATAAACTATCTACTTTTTCTGTACTCGTGATATTAACTATAACATCTGCATCTAGTTTGTAATATTTTTATAGACATTTAAAAAAAAAACAATTATAATTCATGCAGTAACGCGACGATAAGTGTTTTTTTTATATTTATGAAAATAAAAAAAGAAAGGGGTATGAAAGTAAACGCAAGTAAGACGAAGGTTATGGTTTTTGAAAGAGAAGAAAGTAAAACGATTTGTGAAATAAGAATAGAAGGGGAGTTGATCGAGCAAGTAGATGAGTTTGTATATTTGGTATGCGTATTTATCAGGGATGGGAGATATGATAAGGATATAGAACGACGAGTGAAGGCGGGAAATAGAGTAAATGGGGCTCTGCACTCTATTGTGAAGAGTCAAAATGTGTCGAAAAATGCACGTATGGCAATTCACAATGCTGTGTTGTTCCCTACTTTAACGTATGGTAGTGAAAGTTGGGTGTGGCAGAAGAAGCACGAGAGTAGAATGAACGCAGTAGAAATGCGGTCGTTAAGGAGTATGTTACGGCTGAATCTGAATGACAGTGTAAGAAATTGTGTAATAAGAGAAGAGTGTGGTTTGCAAGATGATGTTGTGACCATGATTAAGAAAGTAATGCTTCGGTGGTTTGGTCATATGGAAAGAATGATTGAGGAAAGAGTGACAAAGAAAATTTATGTTGCAGAAGTGAATGGCAGAGTCGGAAAGGGACGTCCTAGGCGAAAATTTATCGACCAAATTGGCGATTTATTGAAAACGGGCCAAATTAGGAGTACCCTTAACCGACGAGCATGTATGCGTATGTGTATGGATGTGAAGAAGGCGAGAGAGGTGTGTCAGGATCGTGCCAAATGGAAGTCTGTAGTCTCTGCCTACCCCTCTGGGTGACAGGCGTGAGTGTTTATATATGTATGTATTATGTACTTATTAACGTAAACTCCTAAGTGATCGTTTAGTCAGAAGTAAACCACGCACTTTTCTAAACCATCATCAGAAAATATAAATAATAAGAAAATAGAAATAATTAGGTTTTGCTCACTTCATCATTATTCTAATTACCTATTTAAAATCGAATATGACCTCATTGATTATGTATAGTAGGTTTTTTAAATTATAATTTTAGGGAATAACAAAAAGGAATAGTGATTGACTGTTTTTATTGTAGTTTCTATTTACACTTTATTCAAAATAAATTCAAAATGTGATTAAGTTTAAAAATATGCAACAGGTTATTAAAAATTCAAAACACCGATTACAATCAATTGGGCATCCCTAGTCATATTTTTACACATCACGTAAGGTTTGAGAAGATGGCGGCGATTGTTGTAAGTCGAATGGAAAAATTTTTTTAATGTTTTGCATTTTGGAATACAGCTAGTCCGTGTTGTTAAAGTATTTGCAACTTATAATATAAAATAGATAATTATTTATCACTATGTCCGATGCTTTTATTTCACAGGGCGATTTTGGGCATTGTCCTTTTACAAGGACAAACATCCAGACCCGGAACAATTACTTTTTAGGCTATACAAATACTTGTTCCGTACGGGAGTCGAACCCGCAGCCCCCAGCGCAGCTAATTATTGCTAAGCCACTGCGCCACGTAATCGTCATATTGAAATTAAAATACATCCTAATTTCAATAGAGAAGGAGGTTCGGTACTACCACCTGCTTGGGATCCTGTAATTAATAAAATTAAAACGTAACCCAAGCATATCACTGCAAGAAGCACGACACAGTAAGTTCATTCTGCGCCATAAGAAATAGTTAAAATGCTGAAGGTTCTCCGAGTTAATACTGACATCGGGACGTCAGTTACCTCAGTTCTCGTGACCATGGGTGCTTTGCAAAGCACCTATGGTCACGAGAATTGAGAACTGGTTGCGTCTGCGCGAGAGTGTCCGTATTACTTTGCATCTTTTCCCCTTCCTACGTTACGGCGGACTTTCCGTCGTTATTAAGGGATTCAAATTCAAATTCATTTAAGATGGGATGTCAATAAAGAGTAACAAAATACATTGCGAAATATTATTTAAGTTACTTAGGTAAAATAAATTCTGACTATGATCGACTGACCATATATTCTCACCTATGTGAGTTCTAGGATCACTAACGCGTGCGACTTGCAAGGCCATTCGTCGGGAATCGCGAAGCTTGGCTTGGGATTGTAAATAATAAATAAACTTGAAATACGATTCCTAACAGAAATGTAATCGTAATCTACTTAGTTAAAATTTTTGTTAGTAAACAAAGTTTTAATTTCAGTGTTTTGTGTTATTATAACTTAAAATGTTTTTTTTTTAATACGAAAGACGAGTATAGCTATACTTGCGTTGTCTTTATTTTGATACTTGGAGAGTGAAGTAAATTTCAACTAAATTTTTTTACTAAGTTCGTAGGTATTAGATAATTTATTACTTAATTCTTTTTTTGCTATAGGTACCTATCTAATATTAAAAATTAAATAAATTCAAGTTTCATACATTCCTACTAAATTCCTTCGGATACCTCAAACATTTCGTTGGTCATTTAGTGTCTATCCACGCAACAATTATTATAGAAACGACGTTAATTTTTAAATAACATTAGAACTTTTTAACTATCTCATCCTTCAATTACATACACTAAATACTAAACAAAAACTATTTCAACAAGTATTTACAAATAATTATTTACGTAAAAACATTAAAAAACTTTAACATCCAATTGCCTACAACGCGCTAGCCCCGACTGTGTATTACAACCTGGGTGCGTCACGATTGTAAGTAATAATATCATGCAGGTAGCAAGAGTGAAAGAGGCCTGGGTGTACCGTGTATTTACTTCCGGCACACTCTTGATTTTAATTCCATATTTTCCCAGCTTAACTCGTCTGAATTTTCAAATTGTGGTGACAGGCAAATTACTCTTAGAAATGTATCCAGCAGTGAGATGTTTAACGACCTTACTTACTTTACTACATACTAGTGTGAGAGTGAGGTCCTTCCCCGGTCGAGCCGACCCATTCATGCCACAACCATAATATGGTTGCAGCATGTTTCTACCACATATAGTGCATATAGAGGAACGTCGAGATCGATAATCGCCAATTTGCCTGCCAAGCTTGATGATTTTTTATAGAATAAGGGTGACAAACGAGCATACAAACCATCTGATAGTAAGTGGATGCTGTAGCCTATAGACCCTGCATTTATGATCAATTAAGGATCATAATGCAGGTGCTTCGTCGCCCCTTAGGACCGCGATAACGTTCTTCGCTAACTTTCTATATCTTGTCAGTCAGGACCGGGACACTTGTGTAATACCAAAATTTCTTAATTGTCTTTATTATCACCTAGTGAAAATCCACAGGTAATATTACACTGCTAAACGTGGGTTTCTCCCGTTATCTGGCTTGCCTTTTGCCAACGCTTGTTCGGTTGACCGCCGATCTCTGCACAGGTGCCAGACGTCACACACGCACACGTAGCTGCCCGTCGGCGGCCTTCCTGCCTGTATTTACGTCTGACGTGCACGAAATGGTTATAGCGCTGTCTATCGGAAGCCATATGTATGTATTTTCTACAACCGTTCTTGCGTTACCACCCATTAAATGAGAGAATAGATTCTCTTACGCTTCTACTGTACGTCATTAAAATTGATATTAATTATTTCAATTTATAGAATTAGGCGTAGCTTTGCGGACATCTATTATATTATTACACAAAAAAACATGTTTTAAACACTGTTTTCTGTCAATGTATCAAAAAGCGTTTACAAAGTCAAATAACATGTTGTAGTGAAATATGCTTGACAGTATTATTTATTACATATTTTAACTATATTATATCTTTATTACTACAGAAAGAAAATATTTGAAAACAAATTTGTAGAAATATTTCCATGTTGAAATATAAGTTTGAATATCTGTTAAAAAATCTACACAGTTTTTGTGAGTGCGAACGCTACCACCCACAAAACATGTTGTGTGAATTATTTTGTGCGATTTGTTTTACAAAATTACGTCTTGGATGTTCTTCAGTGTAAATGTACTGTAATAAAGACAATAAAATTAATTAGTTAAGATACTAATTGATGTCCTGGGATTAGTTGCGATGGCGATAGTTCACGCGATTGAGGAAGGGAGGGAAGTGTTCTTGACACAAGTTAAGATACATTATGTTTTTTACGTAGATTTTGGATTTTTAAATTTCACAAATTTTTTATATAAACTGTGTGATAGCGGTGTAAAATATCCACTCTCCCATAACGTCACGTTAGAGGTTAAGTAAAACAGAATATTGGCGATATCATCTTCCTGATAACAACTAAAAATAATAAAAAGCTGCGGTTGCCAAGCGTGGCAACTATGGAAAATTCCCCCCCCATGAGTGCAATCTACAGGAGAGACCTATGTTAAGTAGTTGACTGTTATTAGGTATACATTTTTTAAACAGCTTGTTTATATAACTTTTTTAGCATTTAAATTTAATATATCCATATTGAAAGGTTGTCTTGACTAACCCTATTACTTAAAAGTCTGTATCGTTCAGAATTTGCTTCAGGAAAGTAAGATCCAACCCCAAGGCATATTAAATTTTTATAACAAAAGGATTACCTTCAGTAGTAGTAAAGATTGTTTTAATTTATTTTATGTAATATAAATATATTACAGTATTTTTTAAGATACTAAAATCTATTTTCGATAGGCACCTTTAAAAGGATGCGTTAACTCACGTATTTCTTAAAAGATTTACCCATATTTTTTATATGATTGGGTGACAAACGAGCACACAGTCCACCTGATGAAAAGTGGTTGCTGTGGCCCATAGACATCTACATCTATCCTCGATTATGAATCAAAATACAGATACGTTGTCACCCGTGAGGACTAAGATGGAATGCCTCATTTCCCTTAAAAAGGGTCTCCAGTTCTCTGCACTCACCATACAAAACACAGCAGCATTAAGCTACAATTATACGCTGATATTCTGTGAGAGTGTGGTCTTTCCTCGGTCGAGGGTACCCATTCGTGCTACAACTATACTACTAATTTATCTGCAGCATGGCTCTACCACGTATATTGTTTACATACTACGCTTCAAATAGCAACGATAATGCGTTTGTTCATTTTTTAGACTATGCCAAATTGTTTTACTATTTATGTTTTTAAATATTAAATAAAATACTATCATATTATTATGGCAAAATCATTATGATATTCTTTTTTGTACACCAATAAATGAAAAAATCAATAACGATAGGTGGCCTTATTACTCTGAATGCATCTTACCACGCAGACAAGGCCAGCATGTCGGCGGCGAAGGAAAACATCGTGAGGAAACCTGCATGTCTGAGGAATAAGGAAAAAAATATTTCGAAGATATGTGAAGTTCGTCAACACGCATTGGGGCAGCGTGGCGGACAATTCCTTGCCCTAAAACCCTCTCAGAAATGAGGGGAGGCCTGTGCCCAGCAGTGGGACGTTTATAGGCTGTAACTTTACTTTACTTTACTTTTACGTAGACAAAGAAAAAAGTTTATGAAAGAATATAAGGTGATAACAGTATACAAAGACAGACAAGAACAAGCGTAAAGTATGACGGTAAATATTACAGTTTAGCGATATGAGCTTATTATTTGGAATTTTAATAGATACGATAGATTTTGAAGCTAAAAAGAGACTTTAGTACTTCGAATATAGTAAGTAACAGTCATCTGGTCTTTTTTTATAGGATAGGGTGATAAACAAGTACACATTCCACCTGATGGTAAATAGTTGCTGTGGTCCATAGATATCTACATCTATCTCCGATTACGAATCAAAACGCAAATGTCACTCGTGAGGACTAAGATGGAACACCTCGTTTCCATTAAAAAGGGTCTCCTGTTCTCTACACTTACCATACGAAATACAGCAGCATTAAGCTACTATTTTATGCTAGTATTCTGTGAGAGCGTGGTCCTTCCCGGTCGAGTCGACCTATTCGTGCTACAACTATACTACTAATATAACTGCAGCATGGTTCTACCACGTATGAAACGTTGGAGTACGGTCTTACAAGTAATGGAAAGGCATTAGATAGTTTACATCATAAAGCAGAAACTTGAGACGTTAAACCTACGTCAATTCCCTTATTATTTATATTATCCCCATCATATATAAGAATGATTTGTACTATATAAAGTACAAGTAATTTATTCTACAAAAAAGTATTAGTAATATTGTAGTTTTTTTTGGCCTGAAAAGCAATATAGTACTCGATCGATTTGAAATCTTCTAAACACAGAGAAATTTAAAACTTATCGAATTCAAAACATTTTGTTAGTTCTTGAACGGAAAAAGCAGCAAATGCAATCCGCATTTTAACGAGGAAACTTTGTCGATTCAATTGTAACTTCAACTTTAGTTTTTTACGTTTTGATTGTGTTTTTCTGTAAGGAAGAAAACTGGTGTGAAATTTAAAGTTTCTGTAAAACAAATTAAATAATAAATAATATAAGAAAAATCTAAAAGCCAACTAACGCCTTCACGCCTACGTCACCAAATTAGTCATTGTTATGAAAGAAGTCTATTTTTATAAAACCGATTAACTTATATCATTAACTATTGATCCGCCCCGGCTTCGTCTAGTAAGGATCTATTAATATTGCGTTAGTTGTAAGTGACTTACGACATTCTTATGTCGTAAGAGGCGATAAAGGGAAACAAACTAGGAGATGGGCAGCAGCATCTTACTGAATGCAACTCAAAATAATAAAATATATTTTTATATTTGTATAAATATACAAATATAATTAAAATTAAATACAAATATAATTTATTTCATTACAAATTATAAATAAAATTATAATAAAATATTATAGTTGTATTTTTATTGATGAACATTAAATATGAACTTGGTTAATTTCTTTTTCGGATAAAAAATAAAATAAATTAATGTTGTCTGCGTGGCGACATACGCAGTAATTGACAGCTTCGATGTATGATGAAACAAATTTTAAATAAAAGAACCACTGTATCAGAATATATTTAAGCTGACATGTAAAATAATCACGTGATAAATAAACTTACATTTTGCAGAATTCGAACATGTATCTTTAAAAACGTTAGAAACGCTATTAACACTACCAAAAATAATAATAATAATAATAACCAGGGCGCGTCTGGAGCTGGCGCTGGACGCGACAGCACGCGGGCCGCCAGCCGAGCGCGGGATGTTGCAAGACCACCTAGCAACCCCCCGCATCCAACATCCGCACCAGAAGGCTTGGTGTCGGCTGGGTCTTCTCGGACTCAGCAAGCGGCACCCGCCGCTGGTGGAGCACGTCGCATGCGTTGGTCTAAATCAATGAATGAAAACGCACTGCGGGCGTATTTTAGGGCAAAAGGGGAAGAAACTGGATGTTTGGCGTATCGGGCTAGGATGCATCGCTTTTTTGCAGAGCTGGAGCCATCTCTATCCGTCACTGAGCAAAACCTGGCAGACCGAGTTAGGTACATCCTGCGCTCCAACATATTTGGTGACGCCGAACTCGGGCGACTACGACGTAAGGCTATTCCTCCATCGAATGGAAATGCTACGGCTGGGAATGCGGCGCCACTAGATGCGCAACAAACTGCATATGTGGATGCTGCCGTCAACATTCCATTTGTGGCTAATTCAGACGATGATGGAATAGTCTCCCACGAACTAGAGAAAATGAGGAGCATATTGGAAGAGTCGATGCTGGAAACGCGCAGCATACCTCTCGAAAATCGACCGCGACTTACCCGCATACCCCTTAGCAAGCGAAATCGGGCTGTCGTGCGGGCTCTTAACCCAATGCTGGTGACCTATTTGGAAGCCAGCTGGGACCTTTGCGAGACGGATTCAATTCTTTTTGGCGCCGCACTGGCAGTATGCCGTATTATTGGCGCCAAACTTCCCGTGGCTGGACGTGCTACTCAAAAAAGTAGCGCCATCCCAGCCTGGAGAAAAAGAATTGAGGAACGTATCGCAAAGGCAAGGGCCCTTATCGGCAGACTGACAAGCTTCAGGTCGGGTAATAATAGACCGAGGATTATGCGCACCGTTAGGATGGCGTTTGCTGGGACAAATATCAGTTTGTTCCAGCCGGATATCACGCAAAAACTAACGGAGCGCATAGATGACCTGAAGCAAAAAATCGCTGCTTGGGGGAAGCGGATTCAGCGATATACCGAGAGGTCGACACGGTTCAACCAGAATCGTCTCTTCCAGAGTGATCAGAAGAGGCTCTATAAATCATTGGAGCGACCAGAGGTATGTGGAGCGGGCCCAGGACTGGATCAGGCTGACACTGTCACCACCACAGCGAAACCACAGCGAGAGCCCTTGGATGGAAGTTGTGGCGAGCCAGAGTGCAAGTGTTACGCCTATGGACCCCGTCACCATAACGCCTGAAGACGTGGCTGAGGCAGTCCGTAGGGCCCCGAACAGGAAAAGTCCGGAGCTCGACGGGTTGCATCATTACTGGCTGAAGGGGTTCGTAGTGTGTCACGCTGTGCTCGCCCGACAGTTTCAAGAGGCTCTCGATCAGAAGTCGCTCCCGAGCCTCTTCACTACTGGGATCACTCATTTGGTTCCTAAAGATCAGGATACCACAGGCCCGAGCAAATACCGCCCCATCACGTGTCTACCCACTATATATAAGACACTGACATCCATTTTGAGCGCGAGAATCACTCGTCACCTGGAGCTAAATCAGGTGATGTCACGCGCTCAAAATGGATGCCGGGGCGGTGGTTGTGGAACCAAGAAACCACCCCTCATTGACGCGGTCATTGGCAAAGTGGTGAAACGCAACCGTCGGAATTTCTCCGCCGCCTGGATAGACTACAGAAAGGCATTCGACTCGGTGCCCCATACATGGCTAAAGAGAGTCCTCCAGCTGTACAAAATTGACTGTATAGTTGGAGACTTCCTCGAGCAGTGTATGGGGCAATGGAGTACGATCCTTTGCTATCTGGGCGAGCGGATGATGGCTGCGGAGAACCACATAAGGATAAGAAGGGGTATCTTCCGGGGCGATTGTCTGAGTCCAATCTGGTTTTGCCTCTCCCTGAACCCTCTCAGTACTTTACTGGAGGGCTCCGGGAGGGGATTTCAGCTTCGGAAAGGAGGTACAAAAGTGACCCACCTTTTCGATATGGGTGACCTCAAGTTATTCGCCTCCAGTCGCTCCCATCTTATGGAATTGCTAAACATCACTTGTGAATTTAGCAATTCTATTGGAATGGAGCTGGGAACGGTTAAGTGTGCGGTCCTCCATGTTGAAAGGGGGAGGGTTGCTAACTCTGAGGGCATAGACTTATCTATGCCCGTCAACTTAAGGACCCTTTCCGAGGCTGAAACATACCAATACCTAGGTATGTCACAGAACATCGGTACCGATGAGGCTGGTATGAAACAGTCAGTTTGCGACGTGTTTTATGCACGCTTGACCAAAGTGCTTAACAGCCTTTTGTCCGGTGTGAATAAGACATACGCATATAACGGCTGGGTCATGCCTGTCCTCATGTATACCTTTGGCATACTCAGGTGGACTCAGACTGAACTTAACGCCCTGGATAGAAAAGTCCGCACTACCATGACGTCCCACAAGATGCATCATCCGAGATCGTCGGTAATGAGGCTGTACTTGCCGCGAAAGCATGGTGGGCGTGGCTTCTTGAGCGCGCTCACCATGCATAATCGCGAAGTGTGCAGCCTCCGTGATTACTTCCTGGCGAGATCGGATGATCCATTCTATAAGGACGTCATTTCTAGTGATAAAGGACTTACCCCTCTATCCTTAGCCAACGAGTAATGGCAAGACCCGGCAGTGCAGACAATTTCCGACCGGGAGAACGTATGGAAGGAGAAGGAGCTCCACGGGAGGTACTACAAGGCTCTACATGAGCCTTTCGTAGACACAGTAGCCTCCCTCCACTGGCTGCGCTTTGGTGATCTCTTCGGGGAAACCGAGGGTTTTGTCTGTGAAATACAGGATCAGGTTATTAAGACCAACAACTATGGGAGATACATCCTAAAGGATGACACCGTGGACATCTGTCGAGCTTGTCGCCATCCCGGTGAGTCACTTAGGCATGTCATCTCTGGTTGTTCGGCGCTTTCTAACTCTGAGTACTTGCACAGGCACAACCTAGTAGCCAGAATTCTTCACCAGGAGCTCGCTCTGAAATACGGTCTCGTGGATCGGAAATTGCCGTATTACAAGTACTTGCCGGTAGCCGTGCTCGAAAATGATCGCGCCAGGCTCTATTGGGACCGGGCCATCATCACAGACAGGACTATTCTTGCGAATAAGCCTGATATTGTGCTGATGGACCGGGCACAGTCAAGGATATTTTTGGTCGACATTACCATTCCGTATGACGAGAACCTCGTGAAAGCCGAAACAGACAAGCAAACAAAATATCTGGACCTGGCTCACGAGGTGACTGACATGTGGGGTGGTCTGTCGACCGAAATTATTACTGTAGTCGTCTCTGCAAACGGACCAATCCCAGGCAGCCTCTCGGGTCATCTGAGGCGACTGGGACTACGTGGCGGACCGCTCCGGGCTCAAATGCAGAAGGCGGTGCTCCTCGATACCGCCCGCATCGTCCGCCGGTTTCTTTCCCTTTCCCCCTAACCCTCGGCCGTTTGGTCTCCCTTACCGAGGGCCTCCATCTGGTTGGGCTTTTATTTATTTATGTATTTTTATATTTATTTTATGTTATTGATATTTATTTATATTTATCTTTTTATTTTCATTTATAATTATATATTTATAGAACCCAACCAGATGAGAAAACTATATAGATACCCCACAATAATAATAATAATAATAATAAGGCGTAGGGAATTGACGACCCCATCGCCCGCTGACGTTACAGTTAAGTAACAAAACTGCTAAGTCAACGCAGTCAGTCAGCGCCTTGCGAGAGGTGTGAGCGCCGTGCCTCGGCAGAATTTGAATGCAGAGGCCCGTTTGTGCTTATCGCTACGAACGAAACGGTGCCGGGCCTGGGCGTCTCCCGTTAATGGACGCCCAAATAATGGATGATGGATGAGAAGATAGTGCGCAAAGGGCCGCTGCCTGGGGGACGCCGGGGCGCGTCTGGAGCTGGCTATGGACGCGGCAGCATGCGGGCCGCCAGCCGAGCGCGAGGAGCTGCACGGTCACCTAGCAGCCCTCCGCATCCATCATCCCCACCAGAACGCTTGGTGTCGGCTGGGTCTTCTCGGACTCAGCAAGCGGCACCCGCCGCTGGTGGAGCACGTCGCATGCGTTGGTCTAAATCAATGAATGCAAACGCACTGCGGGCGTACTTAAGGGCAAAAGGGGAAGAAACTGGATGTTTGGCGTATCGGGCTAGGATGCATCGTCTTTTTGCTGAGCTGGAGCCATCTTTAACCGTCACAGAGCAAAACCTGGCAGACCGAGTTCGGTATATCTTGCGCTCAAATATATTTGATGTCGCCGAACTCGAACGGCTACGACGTGAGGCTGTTCCCTCGTCGGATGAGAATGCTACGGCTGAGGATGCGGCGCCACAAATGGTAGAGCAACCCGCGAACGTGGATGCCGCCGTGAATACCTCAGTTGTGGTTGATTCAAACGATGATGGAACAGTCGCCCAGGAACTGGAATTAGAGCGTATGAGGAGTACATTGGAAGAAGCGATTGTGGAAACGCGCAGTACGCCTCTCGAAAATCAACCGCGACTTCCCTGCATAGCCCTAAGCAAGCGGAATCGGGCTGTCGTGAGGGCTCTGAACCCAATGCTGGTGACCTATTTGGAAGCCAGCCGGGACCTTTGCGAGACGGACTCAATTCTTTTTGGCGCCGCGCTGGCAGTCTGCCGTATCATAGGCGCCAAGGTTTCCACGGCTGGACGCGCTACTGGCCATAGTAGCGCTATCCCAGCATGGAGAAGAAGAATTGAGGAACGTATCGCAAAGGCTAGAGCTCTCATCGGCAGACTGATATGCTACAGATCAGGCAACAACAGGCCAAGAATTGTGCGCACCGTCAGGATGGCGTTTGCTGGGACAAATGTCAGTTTGTCCCAGCCGGATATAACGCAAAAACTGACGGAGCGCATAGATGATCTGAAGCAGAGAATCGCTGCTTGGGGAAAGCGGATTCGGCGATATACCGAGAGGTCGACACGGTTCAACCAGAATCGTCTCTTCCAGAGTGATCAGAAGAGGCTCTATGAATCATTGGAGCGACCAATTGCAAGTGGAACGGGTCCAGCAACGAATCAGGCCGACACTGTAGCATTCTGGCACGGCCTGTGGTCAGAGCCCGTAAACCACAGCGAGGGCCCTTGGACGGAAGTTGTGGCGAGTCAGTGTGCGGGTATTACGCCCATGGACCCCGTCATCATAACGCCGGATGACGTAGCTGAGGCGGTCCGTGGGGCCCCGAACTGGAAAAGTCCGGGGCTTGACGGGCTGCATCACTACTGGCTGAAGGGGTTCATGGTGTGTCACTCTGTGCTCGCCCGACAGTTTCAAGAGGCTCTCAACCAGAAATCGCTCCCAAGCCTCTTCACTACTGGGATCACTCATTTGGTTCCTAAAGACCAGGGTACCACAGACCCGAGCAAATACCGCCCCATCACGTGTCTACCGACCATATAACCAAGACACTAACATCCATTTTGAGCGCGAGAATCACTTGTCACCTGGACTCAAATCAGGTGATGTCGCGCGCTCAAAATGGATGTCGGGGCGGTGTTCGTGGAACCGAAGGAACCACTCCTCATTGACGCGGTCATTGGCAAAGTGGTGAAACGAAACCGTCGGAACTTCTCCGCCGCCTGGATAGACTACAGAAAGTCATTCGACTCGGTGCCCCATACATGGCTAAAAAGAGTCCTCGCGCTGTACAAGATAGACTGTACAGTTAGAGACTTCCTCGCGCAATGTATGGGGCAGTGGAGTACGATCCTTTGTCATCTGGGCGAGCGGATGATGGCTGCGGAGAACCACATAAGGATAAGAAGGGGTATCTTTCAGGGCGATTGTCTGAGTCCAATCTGATTCGGCCTCTCTCTGAACCCTCTCAGTACCTTACTGGAGGGCTCCGGGATTTCAGCTACGGAAAGGAGGGACAAAAGTGACCCACCTTTTCTATATGGATGACCTCAAGTTATTCGCCTCCAGTCGCTCCCATCTTATGGAATTGCTAAACATCACTTGTAAATTTAGCAAATCCATTGGAATGGGGCTTGGGACGGATAAGTGTCTGGTCCTCCATGTTGAAAGGGGAAGGGTTGCTAACTCTGAGGGCGTAGACTTATCTATGCCCGTCTACTTAAGGACCCTTTCGAGGCTGAAACATACCGATACCTGGGTATGTCACAAAACATCGGTATCGATGAGACTGGTATGAAACAGTCATTTTGCGAAGTGTTTTATGCACGCTTGACCAAAGTGCTTAACAGCCTTTTGTCCGGTGTGAATAAGGCACACGCATATAACGGCTGGGTCATGCCTGTCCTCATGTATACCTTTGGCATACTCAGGTGGACTCAGATTGAACTTAACGCCCTGGATAGAAAAGTCCGCACTACCATGACGTCCCATAGGATGCATCATCCGAGATCGTCGGTAATGAGGCTGTACTTGCCGCGGAAGCATGGTGGTCGTGGCTTCTTGAGCGCACTCACCATGCATAATCGCGAAGTGTGCAGCCTCCGTGATTACTTCCTGGCGAGTTTTGATGATCCATTCTATAAGGACATCATTTCTTGAGATAAAGGACTTACCCCTCTATCCTTAGCCAACGAGCAATGGCAAGACCCAGCAGTACAGAACATTTCCGACCGGGAGACCGTATGGAAGGAGAAGGAGCTCCACGGGAGGTTCTACAAGGCTCTACATGAGCCTTTCGTAGACACAGTAGCCTCCCTCCACTGGCAGCGCTTTGGTGATCTCTTCGGGGAAACCGAGGGTTTTGTCTGTGAAATACAGGATCAGGTTATTAAGACCAACAACTATCGGAGATACATCCTAAAGGATGGCACCGTCGACATCTGTCGAGCTTGTCGCCATCCCGGTGAGTCACTTAGGCATGTTATCTCCGGTTGTTCGGCGCTTTCTAACTCTGAGTACTTGCACAGGCACAACCTAGTAGCCAGAATTCTACACCAGGAGCTGGCTCTGAAATACGGTCTCGTGGATCGGAAATTGCCGTATTACAAGTACTTGCCGGAAGCCGTGCTCGAAAATGATTGCGCCAGGCTCTATTGGGTTCGGGCCATCATCACAGACAGGATTATTCTTGCGAATAAGCCTGATATTGTGCTGATGGACCGGGCACAGTCAAGGATATTTTTGGTCGACATTACCATTCCGTATGACGAGAACCTCGTGAAAGCCGAAACAGACAAGCAAACAAAATATCTGGACCTGGCTCACGAGGTGACCGACATGCTGGGTGGTCTGCCGACCGAAATTATTCCTGTAGTCGTCTCTGCAAACGGGCTAATCCCAGTCAGCCTCTCGGGTCATCTGAGGCGACTGGGACTACGTGGCGGACCGCTCCGGGCTTAAATGCAGAAGGCGGTGCTCCTCGATACCGCCCGCATCTTACGCCGGTTTCTTTCTCTTTCCCCCTAACCCTTGGCCGTTTGGTCTCCCCCTGCTCGAGGGCCTCCATTTGGTTGGGCTTTTATTTATTTAAGTATTTTTATATTTATTTTATGTTATTGATATTTATGTATATTTATCTTTTCATTCTCATTTATAATTATATATTTATAGAACCCAACCAGATGAGAAAACTATATAGATACCCCACAATAATAATAATAATAATAATTCTTTATTGACATTCATAGTTCACAATTTGAAATGGGTAGAAACCTGAGTCTCCTAGCTAGGTTACTGAGTAACCTGTATTTAGGAGATACAGTCCCATCCCCCCTGTTGATTAGGAATACATAGTTGTATTGTTTAAAATTATTATAATTTTTTAAATGTAAATAATATTTATACAATTTTAGAGACATACTTAAAAAAATGAAATAAATATATAACAATGCGACGTAGTTTTATAACAATGTTAACAAGTATTGCTCTGTATTATCATATGATTTATTAAGCAGGAAAGAGCGGACAGAAGTTTTACAATAAAATGTTGACATTTCGTAAATCTCTACTTCCGCATTTATTTTGTTGTAAAGTAGAGGACCTAGATATTAAAAAAATCTTTTTACAAATGAAAAATTGGCTAGCGGAAGTGTGCATACTTTGTCTTTACGCCGTTTAGAAATTACAATGAAAGGTGTCTTTAAAGAGCTGCCTCACACTAAGAACAGCGCAGTTTTGATATAGATGAGTAGTTGGAAATAGCATTGGTTTGAAAGTAGCAACCTTTAAGATAGCTCTTTGCGCAACTTCAAATGGCTTTAATATTGTTTTTGCAACACCACCCCAGCAAGAAATGCAATATGTGATGATAGACTGGCATAAAGCATAATAAACGTTGCGTATAATTATGGAATTTGCAACATATCGTAGTTTTTTAAATATATATATATATATATATATATATATATATATATATATATATATATATTTAGTTTGTGAACTTTATTCGTTAAGAGATTTATATGCATTTTAAAATTGAGGTGTTTATCAAGTACAATACCTAGATACTTTATATTGTCTACAGAATTCATCTGTGGACACAGACAAGGCGAAGACTGTAGGGAACAAGAGTGAGCTTTCAACTTGATAGGAATATTTGGTTGCGAGGTGGGACTGATAGAGAAAGTTATAAATTTAGTTTTGGAAGAATTAAGAGTAAGTGTGTGAGATAAAAGCCAATTATATATTTGATTAAAACTACGTTATGATATATTTTCAAGATCTTTCCAAGATGTTGCATAGAAAGTAATAGCTGTATCATCTGCAAAAGAGACTATTTTTGCGTTATCAATGTGAAGATTGCACAAGTCATTAATAAAAACAAGAAATAGAGTTGGGCCAAGAATACTTCCCTGGGGGACACCATAGGTAACAGGGAGTTCGTCACCGATGCAGTCCGATATTTTAAGCATTTGAGTGCGATTTGTAAGGTAACTTCTGAAAAAGTCTAACTGTAAACCTCTGACACCAATTTTCTCTAACTTAGCTAAAAGAGTAGAAACAGGAATTGAGTCAAAGGCTTTTGCTAGATCTAGAAATATCGTTAGGACCTTTTTATGACTATTTAGATTAGTGACTATGAAATTTATTAATTCATGAACTGCGTCAGAAGTTGATTTATTTCTACGAAATCCGAATTGTTGAGGTGAGATTAATTTAAAGTGTTCAAGATAATGGACCAGTCTATTGTTCACTAAACGTTCTAAGACTTTAGGTAAAGCTGGTAGTAGTAATATTTCATGCGAAATATTTTACTAAATTATTACATTATATTCAGTTCATATCGTAAATTATTTCACAACAATGTTGAAGGAACACTACAGCTTTCTTTTAAGCTGTAGTGTTCCTTCAACATTGTTGTGAAAGTTTAAGTAATGTAGCTTGATTGAAGTAAAATGCAAAGTGAAATTTTAATTGAAATTATTATTCGCCGTGTAGTGGCAGCGTAAGAGAATACACTTCCCCATAATATCATCCCGTGGGTGACGTAGGAGGCAACAGAAAGAAACTGCAGCAGAAATTTGGTGACAGAGTGACACTTAGAACAACTCGAAATAATAAAACCTGCGGTCGCTGACCCGCCTTCCTAGCATCGTGAATGTGACAAATATTCCCTAGGAGGCAATCTATAGGTAGGTACGTAGCAGTGACCCTTTGTAGACGGTAATGAATGAATTAACGAAGACTTATTACAAGCCTTTTTGTAAGAGGAGTTACATAATAATATATAAAATAGAATACAATAATTAGTCCTTTTAACAAACGCGCCGGGATTCAGGGAGAATTCTTGAATAAATTTTCTTTTCAAATGCTACGAGGAATTTAGACGTAATAATACATTACGGTCGAATACGAACGCAAGACTGTGAACAGCTTCCTCAATCAGCGATATACTGAAAAGTGTAATTACCCTCAGTCCTAATGGATCACAACTCATCTGCTGCCATTACTTGAAGTGAATTTTTTATATAATAAGGGTCATAAACGAGCACACGGTTCACCTGATGGTAAGTGGATGCTGTGGCCCATAGACATGT
The DNA here is from genome assembly GCA_907164705.1 of Parnassius apollo. Classification (NCBI taxonomy): domain Eukaryota; kingdom Metazoa; phylum Arthropoda; class Insecta; order Lepidoptera; family Papilionidae; genus Parnassius; species Parnassius apollo. The sequence goes on along the minus strand of CAJQZP010001050.1, from coordinate 15,270 downwards.
ACATTTATCCACGATTAAGAATCACAATGGAATGCCAAATTTTTAGTAAAATAGGGTATCCGGATCTCTACACTCAACATACGAAACCCAGCAGTATTAAGCTGCTATTTTACGCTGGTATTCTGTGAGAGCCTGGTCCTTCCCTGGTCGAGCCGACCCCTTCGTGCTAAAATCATAATATAGCTGCAGCGTGGCTATACCACGTATGAGAAAGTTACTTAATAGTTACACGTGTTTAGTATTTAGTTCGTTAGCCACTCTTATTTAACATGAAAGTTATTTTCTTGCAACTGAATTTATAGTTAAGGGTGGGGGATTCCCACCTATTATCCTTCCACCGAAGGGGGGACTATTCAGGTGCTATGCGGCGAATTATTCTTTAAACTTTTAATAGAAATGTTGCTGACTACCCAACTGGATTTTACACAAAACCACTTAGCTTCATCTTGTCACGTAACTTACTTTGGTAGAATGGTAGCAATAAAAAAGTAGGTCTATCCCCTATTTATAAAATTTCTAGTTTAGTAGGGGCACGAATAATAACTGTTGTTGAATTCTTTGTAAAAAAATATCTATTATTTTTCTAAAGCTTGAACAAACTATAGTTTTTTTTTACTTATTATAAGCCAGTGCTTGACCATTTTCCCACCTGGTTGTAAGTGGTGATGCAGTCCTATGATGCATGGTAAACCACCCTGTCTTAGCGTTACAAAAGCCTATTCAATCTTGCCGCGAAGACGCCGAAATAGTGTTCGGACGGAAAGTCAGACGATGATGAATTATTTGACTCCTTTGCTACACGCATTACAAAAGAACCAAACCACTTGAAAACCGTTTGGTTCTAATGCGCATGGTAGTAGAATTAACTCAGCCAGTATCGGAATTCTCGGCGAAGACATATTGAATGATGTGTAGTTCCATAATTGCCTGGAAGAGGAGACCAAATTAGCCTCCTAAAAATTGGCGCGCCCAACAGAGCGGGACAGTATTTCAGCCCGGCATATTTTCTGCAACTTTACAAGGCGCAGATTCGGGCGCACATGAAATACTTTTCCCATCTCTTGTATAGTAGATAGTAGCAAAATTTTGATAAAAATGCTCTTATTAAGATCCGATGCGCTGTACTTCGAATAAATTGACATGATATGGACTAAAATTGTGATTAACTTTTGCATCAAAACCTGAGCATTTATAGTTTTCTTGAAGTGATATCTTGTTGTCTATAGTACAGACCGATTGACGTCTGTAAACTATTTTTATAATTTTTTGAGTAAATGTTCTCTTATTAAGAGTGTTTTTGTCATAACTTTTGAAATTTTGGCCTTACTTTTGCAACAATTATTCGTTGATTGTCACTTACTTAAATTAAGTATTAATTTATCTAAATTCTCTATAAATTATTTTAATAAAGAGGAACAGGAACTTTAAGAATTTTTTTAAATTGAAGTTGATTTTACGAGTAAGGCCTTTTATGTATAATATACAAAACGCCTGCAGGAGACCGTACCAAATTCCTAATGTAACTTTTTTAGAAAAATATAAGCAAGTAAAAATAATAAAAAGAAAGCAAATCTGTAAACAACGCGAATCAATGAATGATTTCAATTATTACGAATGATTACACAAGCGATCCAATAAATTGACCACTCGTCAGATTCACGGTACAGCAGCTGTATTGTGAATTTGAACTGACTCCTCTCGTTTTTCTTATTAAAATTTGCTTTGAATGTCTAAGGAATAAATAAAAGGAATAAATCGGCGTTGTAGCGAGCAATGAACTCATTTACCCTTTCAGGAACATGTTAATGTGGGCGAGGTTTTTACTGCAATTTTTATTTTTCAACACGTTTTCAGTATTTGTTCTAATATAATAAAAATCTATTCAGTATAATCATCTGAGTTGAATTCTTCTTTTTTCTTCGTTTTAGTACGTAAAAGTATTGTGCTAAAAATGGGCGACACTCGCTACAGGATTGGGATCGTAGAATTAGGCGTCTCAAACCATTGACGCTGCTGCGAGAAGCCATAATCTTTTGGAATTTTTCCTAGTCTTCGTTTACTATACCCGTTGGTTAAACGGATTAATGAATTTTAAAGCTAAACAACAATAAGTTAGATAAGGGGAATAAAATATTTTAATCCCTCTTCTCTCTGAATAAGATACATTCCTTTTTAACAGATATTGAGAAAACAGACAAACATAACTGCAACGTAGATGAGAGATTTTTTTAAACTACAGTCAAATAAAAATTATAGCAAATTGAAAACGTGACTAATACAGTGAACGCGAATAATGAAGCAATTTCCGTTGCCTATGTTTTGATTGAAGCCTTATTTTTTTGAGGATAATTCGATATCGCTGACCCATTTTAAATTAAAAAGGTTAAGGCACCATTTGAAAATTTTATAAAGTTATTTGAATATTGAAAATAAAAATTTAATAAATGAAAAGCACTTAACATGGAAAACTTTTTAGTGGCAGCCTCGCCCTGGCAAGCGAAGCGTAGGGCGTCCCCTCACTAGATAGAGTAACGATCTCGAGGATATGCAAGAAGTTGATGGATGCAGGTGTCTAAGGTCCATGTTTTGTGGCATTCGTTGTGGAAGATCTATGTTCAGCAGTGGACATGTGAAGGATTGCAACTCAAAAAAAATGTAAATAAACGGAAATCCTTTTAATAAACCAAAATTTTGTTATAATTATCAATTAAACCTAATAGATTATTATAACGAAATTATATTAAATAATATATAAAATTTTATTAAATAACATCAAGCACTTACGTGTTTATTAACCAATAAACACGTAAGTGCTTGATTTTGAATCTTTTAAGAAAAAAAGAATGTTTGTGAAAACTTGTGTGTCTTACTCTAACACTTTTTCGTTTTTCGTACACAACATAACTATGATGACGAATCATTCTCAAAGTTATGGTTTTAAGATTTAGGTAAGGTCCTAGCTTTTTGAACATTTTGATCCTCAATCTCTAATAAATAATCTCTCTAATTATCCTCAAAACTAATACTCTTGATAAAAAAGTCAATGGCTTTTGCAAGGGAAAATAATATAAAAACAGAGCAAGGCTTAAACAAGTTTTTATTAAGATTTTAGAGAGGAAAAATTTCCTTTGATCTTTATTCAGCCAAGACTTTATTGAGTAAAGCGTTTGCAGTCAAATATGTACTATAATACAATCATTACCTACCGTTAACAACATAAAAATGTAAACATAAATTTTATTTTGTGCAAACTATTTATTAGAAAATTATAAATGTGGCATGTCACAATGTTTACTTCGAAGGAAAACAATTGAACGGCGTGGTACATAGAGAGTGGATACTAAAAAAGTTTTTTAGTTTTAATCATCTACAGAAATTGAATGCAAAATATTTTAAGTAAATCATAAGCTAGCCATGTGGTGGTTTATGGAATTTATGACGTCATTTCACCACGTGCGTGCCATAAGAGGTGACATTGGAAAATGCCAGTAATATCTTATAGCTTCTCAGATGGCGTTATGATATTTTCATTTACTTTGTATATAAAAACAAAGACCGGGGACGGATAGCAGCGTTATCTTTGCGAGATATCTGGTACTATGATTATCAATCTAATTGCGAAGCGTGGCAATTAATATAAATTCTCACTATAACGGGAGAGATCTGTGTCCGTGGACTTTTGCGAGATGTTGGAGAAGAAGATAAGGAAATTATTAGTATTAAATACACACATAAAGTATGACATTGACAGGTACTCTCTAGCTATCTTTTATGAACTATAACTATCTTAATTAAATCACAATAGTAACTTTTGTGTTCTAAAATTTAATTACATCACCGGCCGAAACAAATGTCGGTTACAGTCGTATCGTAGTATTAATTCTTATTCCTAAAATAGTTTTATCATAATGAAAGAGTTAAGAAATTATTTGTACCTATTTTTAAAGAGCATAATATTCTATTATTTACTATAATCACACATATTTAGGCGGTCAAGTTGGAAATTTTAATATATCTAAACTTTGAGCAAAAAAAAATCGATTAAGTATAAGAAATGTTCATATTTTGTGGCAGATTGCGCAAAACTATATATGATATCGCTTTCGTATGTATAAAAGGTTGTAGTGTTATGCTACTTACATACCATTTTACACTATTTTGAATTTATTTTTCCATTTTGTTTTTGATTTTCTGCATTAGCCTCAAAACTGGATATTTTGCATCACTTTTATTTTCATAGGATCCTGTAACGTTTTTAAACCATAAGAACACAATAACAAATCATTTTCACTTCGTATTTTCACGTTATCAGCACTTTTTAAATCGATGTCAATGGAGTCTACCTTTTTTCGATCTTTTATTTAGTTCTCCGTAACTCTGCAATTTCGGGCTTCGTGCGCACTGTTGCGCTACCTTTTTTCCTATATAAATAATATCTAATTTTTCACTTAAATCTTGCCGTTTCTCTATTACGAGCCTAAAACCAAAATTTGACATGTTTTGACATCGTTGTTTATCTGGTTGTCGTGGCAATTTTTATTCAAATATTGTTACCGGCCTGATGTTTTTACTTCAAAAATACTCTTTTCTTCTTGGCCATTTACAAAAATTTGCTTTTAATTTAAATAATTTCAAATAATTTCTCGTTCTTATCCCAGATCCGTCAAAAAGTATAAAAGCCGAAGAATCGGCCGATAGAGGTCCTCACTTCAGCTTGGATACGAGAAGCACCTCTTAAAGGCTTTATCCGCACTGCCTCGGGATCTTGCAAGCCTTCTCCTGAAGTCGTCGCCTAGCCACGCCTACGCCTCCACCTATTAGTGCCCGCGCTATCTTCGGCCGCTGAGCGTGCTTGTCTCAAGCGCTGCGTGTTCCTACTCCAGACGCTGCGTGTCTACTCCGGACGCTGTGTGTGTCTACTCCGGACGTTGTGTTTGCCTACTTCAAGCGCCACGTGTACCTACTCCAGACGCTGCGTGTCTACTCCGGGTGCTGCGTGTATCTGCTCCGGGCGTTGCGTGTGCCTACTCCAAGCGCTGCGTGTACCTTCTCCAGACGCTGCATGTGCTTTCTCCAGATTCTGCGTGTACCTAGAGCAGGCGCTGTGCACCTATCATAGGCATAGCCTGTGCATACTTCGTTGCAGTATCTTTATTTTTGTTATTTTTTTTAATAATATTGTAAATCACTATCATCATTACAGCCCATCATCACCTTCATACCTTTTTTTTATAAAAGAAACTGTAAATCTTTTCAAATTTTTAAATAATTTATTTTATTTTTGGTTGTTTTGTTGTAGTTAGGTTAGGTTATTTAGTTTTTAATTGTCGCTTTACGACAATTTGGCGCCCGACGTAAAAGTTCTTCTTTTCTTCACCTTAGCTACGCCTTATCCATTTCCTTTTGATTGAATTGCTTTCTCTTTCGTTCTTAACTCTTTATTTACTCATCCTTATCATATCTTCCAAATTCCAAAACAAAACTTCATCTAGTTTTTCAACTTATCTGGATTATATTTAGACCTACATATAACACTTACATTCATCACCTTAATATTTTTATTCTAGAGAACTTAAAGAGGTACTATCTTCCAAATTCTAAAACAAAACTTCATCTAGTTTTTTCAACTTATCTGGATTATATTTAGACCTACATATAACACTTACATTCATCACCTTAATATTTTTATTCTAGAGAACTTAAAGAGGTACTATCTTCCAAATTCTAAAACAAAACTTCATCTAGTTTTTCAACTTATCTGGATTATATTTAGACCTACATATAACACTTACATTCATCACCTTAATATTTTTATTCTAGAGAACTTAAAGAGGTACTATCTTCCAAATTCTAAAACAAAACTTCATCTAGTTTTTCAACTTACCTGGATTATATTTAGACTTACATATAACACTTCACTTCATTCATCACTTTTATATTTTTATTCTAGATAACTTAAAGAGGTACAATTTTTAATTACATTTTTATTTCTTAAACTTAACTTTGCACTTAATTATAACAATGAAAAGGGTTATTAAGTACGAATTCCTTAAAATACGAAGTGAAGATTAGATGTGAGGAACCAGCTAATACTGTTTTGCATGACACTACATTTGTATATATGTTTGTATATTTGTATATGTGTTTGTATATTTGTATATGTGTTTGTATATATGTATAATTATTACCTGATTAATTTCTTTATCTTTATCTTCACTCAGGAGCGGATTACAACTCCTTAAATAAGCCTGAATGTACTTTTAGTGATGTTGCTCATCTCTGGCTTTGAGCCCTACCGCTCTGGCCGTTCTTAATCTTTACTTAAGTCATAGCGACTAAAGCTTGCTTAAGATTAATTTCTTTAACTTTATCTTCACTCAGGAGCGGATGACAACTCCTTAAATAAGCCTGGATGTCCTTTCGAATTTTTTTTCCACGCAGGAGCGGATGACAACTCCTTAAATAAGCCTGAATGTCCTTTCGAAAACACACTTTTAGAGTGGTAGTCATTGAATGTGAACTCCACCCTTACCTGAATGCAGATGATGAATGTAAGAGATGGTATATCTGATTTTGCCTGGTGATGTCTGTTACTGCAAAGCTGTGTTTTTATGGTTTGTTTTAGAATGTACATATCAAAATTTTTGCTGAGTCAAAAATTTTCCAGGGTCGGGGGGAAAATGTAGTGTTATGCTACTTACATACCATTTTACACTATTTTGAATTTATTTTTCCATTTTGTTTTTGATTTTCTGCATTAGCCTCAAAACTGGATATTTTGCATCACTTTTATTTTCATAGGATCCTGTAACGTTTTTAAACCATAAGAACACAATAACAAATCATTTTCACTTCGTATTTTCACGTTATCAGCACTTTTTAAATCGGTGTCAATGGAGTCTACCTTTTTCGATCTTTTATTTAGTTCTCCGTAACTCTGCAATTTCGGGCTTCGTGCGCACTGTTGCGCTACCTTTTTTCCTATATAAATAATATCTAATTTTTCACTTAAATCTTGCCGTTTCTCTATTACGAGCCTAAAACCAAAATTTGACATGTTTTGACATCGTTGTTTATCTGGTTGTCGTGGCAATTTTTATTCAAATATTGTTACCGGCCTGATGTTTTTACTTCAAAAATACTCTTTTCTTCTTGGCCATTTACAAAAATTTGCTTTTAATTTAAATAATTTCAAATAATTTCTCGTTCTTATCCCAGATCCGTCAAAAAGTATAAAAGCCGAAGAATCGGCCGATAGAGGTCCTCACTTCAGCTTGGATACGAGAAGCACCTCTTAAAGGCTTTATCCGCACTGCCTCGGGATCTTGCAAGCCTTCTCCTGAAGTCGTCGCCTAGCCACGCCTACGCCTCCACCTATTAGTGCCCGCGCTATCTTCGGCCGCTGAGCGTGCTTGTCTCAAGCGCTGCGTGTTCCTACTCCAGACGCTGCGTGTCTACTCCGGACGCTGTGTGTGTCTACTCCGGACGTTGTGTTTGCCTACTTCAAGCGCCACGTGTACCTACTCCAGACGCTGCGTGTCTACTCCGGGTGCTGCGTGTATCTGCTCCGGGCGTTGCGTGTGCCTACTCCAAGCGCTGCGTGTACCTTCTCCAGACGCTGCATGTGCTTTCTCCAGATTCTGCGTGTACCTAGAGCAGGCGCTGTGCACCTATCATAGGCATAGCCTGTGCATACTTCGTTGCAGTATCTTTATTTTTGTTATTTTTTTTTAATAATATTGTAAATCACTATCATCATTACAGCCCATCATCACCTTCATACCTTTTTTTTATAAAAGAAACTGTAAATCTTTTCAAATTTTTAAATAATTTATTTTATTTTTGGTTGTTTTGTTGTAGTTAGGTTAGGTTATTTAGTTTTTAATTGTCGCTTTACGACAAGGTTGATAGAAAATTCATCATGGATTATTTCGTACCTCCACACTTTTCATGTACTGTGTACAAATTATCTTTAAAACTGAAAAAAATCGCGTTTTGGGGCAATTTCTGGGGCATTCATCCGGGAGGGGGAAAGAGAATGGATAAAATTTAACTTTGCTGTATAACATACATATGCCGATAGAATAAAAGTACTATATTAATTTTGCCAATTTTTTGCCAAAATTATTGAACTAAATGAGCGAGGTGCATATCGCGCGGCGCAGACACGTGATATACGTGGATGAAACCGCGGGGCACAGCTATAAAAAATATTTTAAAACAAAAACAAGTTTTATAATTTTTGTGTCTCTTTTTCTGTATGTTCCGGATAATCTCCGAAATAGCTGAACCAATTTTGTTAAAACTTTCACTGGCAGATAGCTGATGTTATAAGGAGTAACTTAGTCTTATTTTTATTTTATAAAAAGAATTGGGTTCATTCGCAAAAAAATCAAATACATGGAATGGAATTAAATCGTAATAAATTTCATGCGATCGAAGTCGCGGGGAACAGCTAGTGTTACATAAAATAAAACTATCAAAATTTTGCGACTAATTCAGCTAGGTAAATATTGATTTCAACAAAACTAGTACATTTTGATGAAAATTGAAACCCTATATTCAACATTCAAATCGCACTCAACGACAGCGCTGCGTAATTACAAAGTATAAAACATCAAATTTGCAGTTTAAATTTACCTATGTACGAGTACTCGTATGTCATAAGGTTTTGGTGACATCTGTTGTTGATTACGCTCGTGCCGATAAGTAAAATTTCACAAACATGAAATGAATAGTAGCAGCTTTTTTTCCCAAATTATGTATTTAACTTTCCGTTACCGTTACCTTTACAGCCTACTCAAGTCGACAGCTCAACATAGGATTTGTTCCATAGATAGCCTCATAGGAGGGATTTGTTCCATAGTTCCCACGCTTGGCAAACGTAGTTCTTATTTTCAGTCGTTGTTAGGAATATCCTTCTGCCCATCTCCTGATTAATTTCCCTCTGTCGTGAGCACGAGATGATATGGGGTAGTGAATATGCTAACATCACCACTGTACGTATGTTTTAGTTGGGATTCTTGGATTTTTGCTTCTCATTAATTACAACGTGTGCGACTGAGAATTTAAAACCTTATTATATTGCAAAGTATTATTTTATTTAACATCTATCTTATTTATAAACCAGTTGATCAAATACCAATAAATGTGTTCTTCTAGCCACTACTGAACACAAGCATCGCTAAAAGAACGTACTGGGGAATAACCATCTCGATTACACAAGACGTAAAATACTAAAACCGGTGACGGGCAGCAGCGTCAAAGACGCTAGTTATCCAGTATTCTGTCCGTCAATCCACCTACTAATCGTGAAAGAAGAAAAAAGCCCTCCCAAGTAAAGGAATAATACAATTTTCAATACAATTATTTCTACGTTAAACATCGATTTTTAATCATCGATTTCGTCGCTTGGTTCCGGAACAATGCAGCATGATTTTATTACGTTTTGAAATAATCGCTAACTTCAAGTTTTACTGAAAAAACTTTGCTTAATGAAGACTTGCTTAATGAAATGAATATATATAATTTATCCGTTGTTCGTGTCAGATTCAATTGTATTTTATTTTATTGAAAGTATATAATACATGAGAAATTTGAACAGTCTAGTAATTTAGCAATAATTTGCAAACTAATTCTAAGGTACACGAAGTCTATCATATAGAAAAACTCCAAGTATAGCTCTCTACATATCTCCCTGAGCAACATTGAGTTTCCTCATACGAACAGTGAAGAATTACGCCTCAAATCCGTTTGTCATCACATACGCCGGTTAAAGTGGTAGAGTTTTTTCGGAAACAGGCTTGTTTGAGAATAAACCTCCTTCCAAACAAGATTTCTTATCGAAAGTAATTTACGCTTTTAGCACTAGTTCAAAAAAAAACTTCTTTCTTTAAAACACCTAGTAAGAACCCAGCGGGACTTTTATTTAAATATAAATTTACAGTATTATATGTAATGACTTCAAAAGGAAGGATAGGCCCATCAAATATTTTACTCATAATTTTTTCATACAAGAAAAAGTAGCGCATCTGTCATAATACAAACGTCTTAACATAACACGACGTAATCAGGGTCGGATTTCGTAGTATAATTATCCTAACTGTACCATTATTTCATAGTTTGTAGTATATAGTATTGTAATACCTACTAAGCGCAAATGCCATCATTTTACCTAAAGATCGACTTGTATTATTATTAGGTCCTTATACTTTTTAATATTAACCCTACGATAGCGAGAATTTCTGTATTGTACATGAGTACCGCGTTTTTTTTTAATAAAATTAGAATTAGCTCCCTTTCTGGTCAATCGGTGCTTGATCGATGCATTTATGTTGCATTCTTGATACAATTATAATGAGGGGCTACGATTAAAAATTCTATGCTCCGGAAGCAATCGGTTTGAAAGCAGAATTTCAAAATATTTTATGAATCAGACTTTCAGATTCAATTAAGCAGATATGGTTTCTTTTATACTCTTTTCGTTTTAACATTATTGAATATAAAATATTTTAGGTACCAATATTCAAAATTGAACTTATTCTAAGTTTTTTTATACAAAAATACAACGGAAATAAAAATAAAACCGTCAAAAACGAAACGTATATATAAACTAGACGCGTGACGCCAAAATTCCGCCACATGGGAAAAAAGAAACATGAAACGTCAAACGTGATATATTTTTTTTTTAAAATAGTATAATTTTTATTTTTCATGTACAATATTTTTGAGGGTCTGAATCTAACCCTGGCCTATTATTGGTAACGTACCTAAACTAACCGTAAAATAAAACTTTAAAAATTGCGTTCATATAATAATTTAATTGTAACAAAATTAATACAGGGTTATTAACCGATGATGCGATATCCCATGTTACTTTTTAATCTTCGTATCGTAATTTTTGCATTCTTTTACCACGCAGCTTGACATATTTATGACAGACAAATCTGTCCTGCGCGCGCACTACTGTAGACTGATTCGCGTTGGCCCTAAACTGTAATTTTAGGGCCAGCGCACTGGTCCGTTTTAGTTGTTCGGTCAGCCCGGTCCTTACGCTAGTAATAGATAAGTCAATGATTATATGTGATTATATATTAAAATATTTGGAAATAGCATTGTAGCGATCTCACAGTTAATTTTTAGGAGTTTATTATAAATAATGTAACCTTTAGTAGTATTAACCCCTATTAAACAAATATTGTCAAAAAAAATCAAAAAACAATTCCATTGATGACAAGCACGTAATATTCTCTCTCTCTCGCCTCTTTCGTCCGAGATCGCGTTGCAAGTAGACGTGTTTTTGTTTTTATTTTTAAACCTAATAATAGTTTCACATAATTGTACACCTTATGTGAATGTAGGATAACGAATAAAACTGCGTAACATATATTCGTACATTCGAACTCAAGCTGCTGATCGCCGTAGCCGCTTCGTCGCTGTGTTGTCCCCGACCCGCACACCTCGAGGGAAAGAGTTGGTTGCATAATTGCTTTCCTTATCATCGAGCAACGCTACTAACTGCTACGATGCTCTAATTACCGCTGGCCGCAATTTCTTCGTAACCAGCGCTACGAAACACCTACGATGTTGAACTGTGGTGAGCTACAAACTGTACTTTTACCTCGCGACTAATTACATTTAATTAACAATGCCATTAAAACGCACTCCGCCGCCTCAAAAATCAGTTTCGGATTCTAATGTCGACGATGTGGGCCTAAACGACAAAGTGGTAATGGAAAAAGAATCGCAGAATAATAAGTTACGACAGAAACGTAAGCGGGAGATCGAAGGATCTGGATTTATGGACGAAATTAGCAGTTTATTTAATAATTTCACTGAGCAACAAAATATTAAACTAGAAAGCCTACAGTCTGCCATTAAAGATATTAAAACACAGAATTCTGAAATTACGACCACGATACAATTATTGTCGGATAAATATGATGACTTTCGTAAGGAGTTGGATCTGTTAAAACATGAGCGTAAAGAACAACTCGTTTATATAAAAATACTTGAAAACCGGCTTGATAATTTCTAAAATAACACGTGTGCTGCAAAAATTGAATTACGTAATATTCCTAAAATTTCAAATGAGTCAAAATTAGAACTTACTAGGGTAGTACAGAGCATTGGAGATCTTATAAATACCCCAATTCTAACGACGGATATAAAAGATCTACATCGAGGATTCGCCAAACCCCATTCGCCTAAAACTATCGTGGTCGAATTTGTATCCGTCCTTAAGAAGGAGAGTATATTAAAATCTGTTAAAGCTATAACTTGGGAGTAAGAAAAAATTCTGAAATTGGATGGCCCTTCAGTGCCTATTTTCATCTCTGAAAGTCTCACTTTCAAGGGTAAAAGATTATTTTTCCTCGCTCGCAACTTTGCTAAAACACATGGATATGCTTGCTGTTGGTCATCTTATGGAAAAATATACCTGCGGAAGAAGGAAGGGAGCCCACAAATAATAATTAATGAAGAAGCAGATCTTGCAAAGCTAAAGGAAGCCAACATATGACTATCATTCCAGTTTATAGTGTATATAATAAGAAAAATGTTTTTACAACTAATTATTCAAATAACGTATTGTACTAGCCTAGATTATTCATTTTTTTATCTTGTTCTGTACACATCATCTTATTACTTTTTTAACTACTCTACACTCTACATGCTAATGATACTCCTTTATATTTATAACTCCACAACATACCACTACACACTTACAAAATATACAACCATTACTTATAAAAATTCTATTTATATAGTTAATAACATTGCTCTCAACTTATTACTCTCTCTCTCATCAATTTAATTTACTTAGTAGAACTATTTAAACTAGAACCTAAATGCCATATAATTTATAAAAATGGATGAAGTTATAGGAGATGAACTTGATAAAATTTCTGTATCTGAATCTGCCATATGTGAAGTTGAGCAAACTAAACTATTGCTACATGGCCAACCCAATAGTAGTATTATTATTACTCAAAATATTCGCAGTATCAATAAGAATTTTGACGGTTTCACAGTATTATTGAAAAGACTTGAGGTTGACTGTGACATTATTATTCTGACTGAAAGCTGGCTTAGTTCTGATCCTTTATTGCCTAATTTAAATGGATATAGTAGTCATGCAACAACAAAACATACATTGCAGAATGACGGAATCGTGGTATATTCAAAATCTGATATCAACATTACTTTTGAAGAACCGACATTTTTAGAAGGAAACTGTCTTGTTATGAAACTCGGTCTCGAAACTGCAATTATGGCTATATATCGTTCGCCTTCATACTGCAAATTGGAATCTTTTAATCTCTATCTTAAAGTTATTTTGTCAAATTTATCAACTTATAAAAACATATCAATTATAGGTGACCTAAACATAGACATTAGACCAGAAAATAGAGATAAAAGAGCTCACGATTATCTTAATCTTTGTGCTAGCCATGGTTTATTACCTGCCCACACTTGTCCAACAAGGGAAAATAAAACGTGTCTCGACCACGTCTTGCTCAAAACAAAAAAGCCAGCTCTTACATTGGTGATTACTTTTACATTAACTGACCATCAAGCAGTGCTCCTGTGCTTAAATCAGAATGAAATTAAAAAGTCCTCTTTAAAACATAGAACTAAATTAAATCATGAAGGATTACTTGCGGACATAGGTAATATAGACTTTGAAACAATATATAAGTCAAATGACGCTAAATTTTGTACAAATTTTTAGTTACATCTTTAAAAATTGTTAAGAACAAAATACAAGCATAGTATATACATCTAGACGATTAAAAAACATTAAGCCTTGGATAACCCCCGGCCTAATAAGATGTATGCGTAATAGGGATCAAATGCATCTGAAAGTAAAACGTGCACTAGAAAATATAGTACTTAAACTCACATATACACGATACAGAAATTATTGCAATAGTTTATTAAAAAAGCTTAAAAGAGAGTATGAGAAAACACAATTAGAATTAGCGGGTAAAGACAGTAAAAAAGTGTGGGAAGCCATTAAAACTATTACACACACATCTAAACAGAAATCATCGTCTCAGGCATTACTGAAAACTGACTGTATTAAAGACTCCTTAAATAGTATTAATAATTTCTTTGCAACTGTTGGGAAAAACATCGCAGAAAAAAGTATTGTAGAAAAACAAGAATTATCACAAATTAACCTTGATACAACAAGAGAATCGTTTGTATTATTATCTACTGATGTGGACGAAGTAGAACGCATTATTATAAATTTAAAATCAAAATGTACAGTTGGTTGGGACAAAATCTCTAATAACTTTCTAAAAACTTTTCGACATATCCTAATCCCACCATTAACTATATATATATCTATCTATCTATCTATCTATCTATCCTATCTATCTATCCTATATATATCTTTAATTTATGTTTCGCGAACGGAATATTCCCGAATTGTTTAAAAAAATCCATAATTCACCCCATATATAAATCTGGAGATAGAGACCGTGTGAATAATTATAGGCCTATTTCTATACTTCCTTCTATTTCAAAAGTATTGGAAAATCTTATTAATATCAGACTTGTAAAATACCTAGAGAACTTTAATATTCTACCAAACTGTCAATACGGGTTCAGATCCGGAAAATCTACCAATGATGCAGTACACGAATTAACCGATAATATTATCAAAAATCTAGACAAAGGCAATAAAACGGTAGGGATTTTTTGGACCTTGCCAAAGCGTTCGACACGGTCTCTATCCCCGTTCTGCTAAGGAAACTGGAAAAAATTGGTATACGGGGTACACAACTAAAATTATTTGAAAGCTATCTAACTGGAAGACTACAATGTGTTACAATAAATAACCAATGTAGTTCTGATGTACATGTTAGCTACGGAGTTCCTCAGGGGAGTATTCTGGGCCCAATTCTATTTCTCGTCTACATAAATGATCTCTTAAAACTTAAATCCTTCCATGGCAAAATCATATCATATGCTGATGACACAGCACTCCTATTCTTAGCAAGTACATGGAAGGAGGCTTTTGAAGACGCTCAAACTGGAATTGATGTTGTCTCAGTATGGTTACGTAGTAACCACCTATCTCTTAATATTGAAAAAACTAAATATATTACCTTTTCCATGACAAGTGATCCTCAATCAACTATCAACTATAAGTTAACTGCTCACATTTGTTTAAATTTAATAAAACATTTAGTATTACCGTGTACCTGCCCATATTTATCCAAAACCAACTGTGTTAAGTATTTAGGTATTCTTATTGAT
>CAJQZP010001049.1:0-76905 GCA_907164705.1 Parnassius apollo | reverse complement strand
GGTTATTTATGACGGTGTTTTATAAGATATATCTGGAACGTAGAAATCTTGGGTTAGCGGGAACGGTAAAAGTATTGTTGACTATTTGTAACAATACCCTTTTCCCATGTGTAAGGAATAAGCTTAAATAACAAATGACTTTCTGTAGCTTTTATCTTCTTTACAGTTCACTGCGACACTTTTTCTTGCTTTTTGTTAGGTATTCGTAAATAAATCGAAAATATAAAGTAAATTGGCGTGGTACAGCCATGTTGAAGAAATATGTACGCAGCATGAATTAATATGTGACAACCCCTGAAGTATATTATGGCTGCAGCACGTATGGGTCGACTCAACCGCGGCAGGACCTCACTCTCACAAAACACCAGCGTAAAATAGCAGCTTAATGCTGATGCGGAACACATCAGAATTAAGCTGCAATTTTTTGATAATAGTATTTATTATTAGATCAATTTCATAATACGTTAATGAGAAATAAAAAAGTAAAATATCCGTGTCATAGGCTTCTATTCCCTTTCCGTGCAATTTCGTTGTTAATAGTTTTAATAATAGATCAATTTCATTTTCAAGACGGTAAAAAAATCATCTAGTATATTTTTCGCTACTCATTAATAATTGGAAAATGATGTCTCGATTGAAGAAAAATAAAAATTTGATATTTGATAATATAAATGTCGCTCGATACCAAGTGAAACTTATTTTATAGTAAGGAAAAATTATTCAACAACCACAGTTTCCAGTCATAGACTTGGAATGTACAACGAGAACGGAGAGCACTTGCTTCTTGTATAAAACAGGTTGAAATATAAAAATTAAATCATATTATTATATTTTACACAAGCAGCTTGTGGTGTTATTACTACAAAAAAGCTTTCAATGCTTTCCGTGTACAGTACAACAATGCATTTAGGACACTGTTGGGGCTGCCCCGTTATTTTAGTACGTCTGTGATGTTTGTGTACATGCACTAATGACTTCTATGTCATAAGGCTAAAACACATAACTTAACTGGCAACTTAGTGCGGGCCATCTCCAACATTGTCCAAGCGGCCGTTATTGATAAAGTTGACAGACTACTAACAAAGGTTAAGTTTTACCAAAAGTCAATGGATTTTATTTGTCTCATGGAATAAATAAAAATTATTATTATAAATTATTGTAACGCCCCTTCAAAGCTCCACTGCCGGACATAGGCCTCCCCTGAATATTGCCTCAATTTGCCAAATTTGACACGCTTGACATGCGTGTTGGTAACTGTAGTTTCTATTAGACTGTGTAGTGGCGGCGTGGGAGGATCCATTACCTTACATCATAGCCTCAGAGGCGGCAAAGGGAAACGACACAAGGGTTGGGCAGCGGCACCTTCCTAAGGTATAAAGATAATTAATATTCAATTCAAGTAAGCATTATTCAACGATTATTAGTAAGGCCGTTGTGTTGTTTAAATGTTTTATACGATATTTCTATTGTTTTAAATGAATATTGTATATAGTATTTAACGATGAAAAATAAAATTTGAAATGCCTTCGGACACTAAAGTTGAAAAACCATAAAACCCGAATTTCGATCAAAACTTCGTCTCCTTCACTTAAACTTATTTGATTTTATGGCTCTTAATACATTATTTTTAACAATTTAACAAAAGTTTTGACTGATTTGAACTCCGAAGTGTTCAGATCTTAATGGGATCCAGCCCAATCGACACAGAAAGATATGATGAATACAAAATATGTATATGTCATATCGCTCAGGATGTCGCTTAAATCATATTGCCTCCTTCTCGTCCATATTTATGTTTCTTTATATTATATATAAAATTGGTGTGCCTGTTGTTGAAAGAACTTCTTTTAAGCTAAGTGGGTTATTTCCATGTTATTAAGGCATGAATAACAATTTAAAAAAATATATACCTGACTGTCTGTCTAGCCAGGATAATTTTAGAATGACTAAATCAATTGTGATGAAATATCACGGACAGAAATGAGCAATACCAGGAGTGACCTAAGCTATGTTTATGTGAAAAGTTAAGGTATTTATTACGATTTTTTAAGTTATACACAGAGGATATAGCAGGTAAAAACTAGTGTGTTAAAATATTTTACGATTTAAACAATTTATCAAGGAGTTTTATCAATGGAGAATTAAAGCTCGCTAAATGTACCTTGAATAATTAGAGATCGTTGGACAATTAAAGGGATTTACCGTTCTTAACACAGCTCTCAATTATTTAATATGAAAATTAAGCAAGAGTTTTGAATCGAACATAATATTATCGAAATAGAATTCCTAGAAAAATTCAATTATTCCTTCGTCATAGAATAGAATTGAACCATTTGATAAAAATTAAAAAAATAATTTTAAGATAGATATTATATACAGAAATTATAATACTTACATAAATATAACACGGATTAGTAAACTGAAGTGACAATGAAAATATAAATGTAAAAATTAAAGGCAGTGGGTAGACCATATAGCTCGAAAAACCGACATCCGATGGGGAAGAAAGGTTCCTGAGTGGCAGCCTAGTACCGGTAGGCGAAGTGTAAGGACGATGGAGTAATGACCTGGTAAGACATGCGGGAAGTCGACAGATGCAGTTCACTCGGGACCGTGCTGTGTGCTATTCCTTGCAGGAGGCCTATGTTGAGCTGTGGACTTGTGAAGGGATGTGATGATGATGATGATGATGATAAATATAACATAGACGATTATTAGCAGATGATAATGGCATACGAGAATCTGAAACACAGGCTCTCAGCCTAGCTCAGACACCAGTCTTTAACAATCTAAATATTTTTGTTCCTTGGTGTAAACCCCAGCTCATTGCTATATTCGTTTTTAAGATTGTGGAGAAAATAAGGAATTTTTATTATTTTTTATTATTATCTCGTTATATGTACGACTAAACAGTCTACGATACATGATCTACCAAAAAGGAAATATAGACGGAGCGCTGGGTATTTCTCAAGTGACAACGGAACCGTGATTGAATTCTTAAACGTACGCAAGAACACATGTTTATCCTTTGTTTATCAGCCCGTATAATTCCACTGTTGGACGCACATGCGTTGGCTGCAAATAATTTAATGCACATGTGTGTAAGTAAGATTGCATGTTCTTACGAGTACAATAAGTTAAGCTTGGTTTTTGCGTCACTTGGTTCTCTAACCCTTGCTTTTCGTATTAATAGTATATATACATATATATATATATATATATATATATATATATATATATATATATATATATATATATATATATATATATATTGTCAATACCATCCTTCTAATATGTGCGTGAGATTTTTAACGTGACTAAAGATAAGGAAATGGAACTTAGCTTCCATAATACTAGCGAAGCTGATAATAGCTTTTCCAGGGTATGACATGTTCCGTTTATTATGATACAAAAAATAAAAATTCTAATATTATGGTGAATACATGTCTAAAAATATTTCTCTTAATCATGTATAAGGTTTCAATACGATTGAATATTTTGTAGGTTTTACTGTAACACTAGTGAGTTTAGTACCACTAAGTATTTTACTATTTTTTTGGCCCATGGAAGTCCACCTGCTGGACACTTACGTTGTAGGAAGGATTTACTCGGCGCACGCATTGATTGACGATCGCAGTGACAACCGTCTCGCACTATTGCAACTGCCAAAGGTCGCCGTTAACTGTCTAGGTATTTTACGTCTGCCATAAACGAGATGGTTACACCGCCATCTATCGGAAGTCATAAGACTTTTCCGACATTTCCCACAAAATTGTGTTTATGTAATCAATCTATATAAATACTACGTGATGACGGCGTAAGAAACTCCACTGCCTCCTATTATTATTCTGTCGGAGTTGTAAGAGGTGGAAATAAAACAGGAAATGAGTAGCAGCATCTTCAGGTTTTTTGTTTGTTAAAACATAATGTAATAATAAACATCAGCCTGATTTGAAAAATTCTTTTTGTATATGGCAGCCAGATTCATGTAGAATATTGTTGCGCGGCTAAGTTGACATCTCATCTCATGGCACTAGCGCCATCTAGTGTCGGTTAACAGAGCGAGGAGAGAGCTTTCCAGAAAATGACATGACTAATTTTTTAACCGACAGCGCCATTTAGTATCAAATTGAAGAACTAAACTATCTAGAAGCTCTACACTCGATCTTTCTGCGCTTGGTCGGTTGGCGCGCGTATTTACTCGAATATTCTGAAATATTCTAGATGTTTTCATGGAAGAGCCCTATATAAAGGTGCTGCAATACGCGATCGGGGAAGTATTGAAGTTGGCGAGACAAGCGAAGTTTCGGAGAGGAATAAAGTGAATCAGTGTGATTAATTATTAGTGTTTTTAACTTTAATTAGTGTAAAGTGAATTAAAGTGTTACTTTAGGTAATTCTATCTGCAATTTTTATTGTCACGAACCTCAAGCTCGTAACAATAGTATAGACTATCGAGCACTAGGCTAAACCTTTCAGCTAACCTTAAAAAAAAGTTTTATCGCGAACTGTTTTATCAGCGTGCGCTAGCATAATAGTTATTAATACGTAAATACAAAGTTGTACAAAAATATTAATCTTTACTGCACTCACACTTTTGTGGCATTGCTTGGGGGAGCCCATAGAGAAATAGTCTTTGGGGGAGCCCTACATTCAGCAATGGACTTCTGAAGGACTGCAATGATGATGATGACAACACCTAAAAAACATGCGATACTATATGCCTTCTTCTTATACATAAACCAGAATTAGGTATTTGGTGACAAATATTATTGAAAATTAAAAGTGATATATAAGCCTTATTAAGCATGGTATTTTAATCCTTACGATCACAAGGTACTTCATCATTAGGACATTTTTATAGAGATATACTTTACTCTTTATAACATGATATTTGGACGCACGGTTTAAGGATAATCAAAACTTAAAATAATTCATTTATTCGCAAATGATGCCCGAACCCTAGCCTCCCGATGAGATCCGAGAAAAACCCACAGTGATCGCCTGTATAAGCGAGGTGTCACGATTCACGTCGCGCGACACAGACGCGGCATAAACACGTATGAAACCGCGGAGCACATCCATTACTAAATAATTGCGTTTACATGCCGCCTGCGAACGTAAGTTACCATGGTAAATATCCCCACTATGAGGCGGTCTAAGAAGAGGCCTATGTTTAGTAGTAACCGTTGATAGGCTCTAATAATAGAGCGGTTGCCAACGTGGCAGACGGGTTCGTGCTACAACCATAATAGCTGCAGCGTGGCTCTACCACGTATAAGCAAGATAAAGTTAATTTACAGTCTAGCTTTAAGACCAAGTATACATAGTATGGGTATTATGTATACTGAGTCCTTGTGCTGGGCACAGAATACCTTTAAAAGGCTATCCTGTTTTCAGCGAGAGTATAGAACGCTTCGTCCGCCACGCTGCCGTAGTGCGTGTTGGGGTTCTTGACATATCCTCGAAATATTCATATCAATATGTATTACGTATTACTTTTATATCTTTATGTACTAATGATTAGTGAACATCAGATCTTCAAGAAAAGAGCTTACTCCTTTCTAAAGGGCTGGCAACGCTCCTGCAATTCCCCTGGTGTTGCGGTTGATCATGGGCTGCGGTAGTCACTTAACATCAGGTGAGCCGCATGCTCGTTTGCCCACTCTTCTTAAAAAAAAATCAATGCAACCTATAGGAACGTCTATAGCTTTATGGACTATAATGATGTAGATGAATACGATGACTGCAGCGTAAAGTGCATGAATATCAACGATAACATAGAGATGAAAAATGTATTTTCAACTCCATTTTATCCACAAATTAATCATCGTACATATTTCTTGTATTAGATAGATCATGGAGGAACACAAAACATTTTCTTTGTTCAATTCTGTACGTAAAGCAAAGGAAATTATTTACAAACGTCTAGACTGAGTTAGACAAGAGTGAAATGGGATTTTCTAGGTTAACATGTTTACCGTTCAGGTCTTTAACATCGTTTTGTATCTCGAGAAAATTATATTATAAATTTAAGAAATTTACAAGGAATACATTTTTAAAACCGTTTATTTTTATTTTACGAGGCATAAAAATTTTAAAATATTTCACTTGGAAAAGTAAATAAAGCTGTACGAGTGATCGTATATATTGATGAAAAATAATTTTGTTTATTTTATCGTCCTCAATACTTACACAATGTACATAAATAAGTCGCGATATATTTTATTATATTAGTTTTATGCAATGTACAGTATTCGAAATCATTGTGAAAACCATATTTGAAGTCGATTGAGTCGGTTGCCCTTTCAACCGCCAATCGTTGGGAACTAACCTCTTACGGAATGCCATCATGAAGTAGTAGTTTAATACTGCTGTATTTCATATCGTGATGGTGAACCTGAGACCTTTTTTAATTGTATTCAGACATTCTATCATAGTTCTTATAGTTCATAATAGATAGCTTGATCTATGCGACAGCTGTCAGTAAAAATGACGCCTATGAAGTCCTGAGTTTCTTAGTAGTACAGATAGTACCTGTCAATGTCATACTTTATTGGCATGCCGACCTAATTAGTGTATGCCCTGCATTACTGTCTGTACTACTTAGAAATTCAGGACTTCATGGGCGTGATTTTTACTGACAGCTGTCGCAGAGATCAAGCTATCTTTTATGAACCATAGGGGTGACAACTACAATTCTTAATTGACAGTAGATATAAGTTTATTTGCCACAACGCCCAATTATTATCAGGTAGTTTATGTGCTTGTTGTAATTATGTTTTGCGAATCATAGAGAGAACATAAAAATAATAACTTGCTCGAATATAATTATGGCTGCACATGTCAGCAGCTGCAAATAGGTTTTTTACTTCAGCGCAATTTAAAAACTATTTTCTTAAACATTGATTTAGTTCTGGAATATGTTCAAGAATTCATTAAAACTATGGTATATATAATACGATCTATTGAAAACTAAAATTTTTCGAGCACTCTCCGAAATCATGCGGCACTCACGAGATGCGATTGCCTGATAGATTACATTATGCTACCTCATAAATAGTGCCCTAATAATATTTGATTGCAAGTTCACGTAGTTGTGATGTCAGGGAGACAAAGAGTTTTATTTTTCATTTTCATAGCATTCCACTTCATCATCATCATCACAACCAATCACAAGCCATGAAACAAGATCACAAGCCACCTACATCCAGCGACTTCCATCTTACCAGGTCGTACTCCATCTTTCAAAGCATTCACATAACTAACAATACATATTTTTTACTTGAAATTTGAAATAAAAATTGAGTTAACTGTAAGCACCTAATTCTTATTGGCTGAATAAACACATTATGTACGATAGTAAAACAAAAAGTCTTGTCAAAATAAAATAAAATTGTGGACATGTTAAATCTGCCAACATGTTTTGAGGACGTATAGCCGAGTCTACCTACTTCAAAATAACCCTGGCACTCCTACAGTACAGTACAAGTATAACTACTACAATTACAGTACTACAAACATAACTTACCATATTCATTTATTAATTGCATTTTATCATAGTTCACCCAAAAATGGTTCTATATTATTTCTTCCTATCGAGTGCCAGCCGTGTAGAGTGACCCCCAATTAGATGGAGTGACAACACATGCTGAAAGTCGATGGATGCAGGTGACTCATGACCGTGTTTTGTGACATTTCCTGGGGGAGGCCCTAGGCCTAAGCCTAAGAGGAATGTTTGGTTTAGTTGCCACGTGTGGTGACCGGGTTGGCAACCACAGTGTTTCTTGTTATCATTAGAAAGACGTTGACCTAGTTTGTTTCACTACATGGTCAACATATGTAACTACTAATTAAAATTGAATGTGGTATTATATGTAACTACTATATAAGTGTACTATATATAAGTAATAAGTGCAGTATAACCGGCATAATGCGCGCCTTGATTTAGTCGTAAAAGGTATTACGGTTATAGTTAGACACAAAAATTAATTTATACTGCTGAATTATGAAACGGGTCTAAAATTAATAATCATTATGTGTGAGTCTATCGGCACGTTTTCTCAATTCAAATTGTAACTTGAATATTATTTTAGTTTATATACCACCAAATGATAACATATTAACCGATTGTATTTATGAATTCCGAAACAACTTTGAACGCTTTTACCTACTGGCACCTTCTGACCATTATCTTATACTGTTGGCGATTTTAACGTACCTTGTTTAAAATGGAGCTCTCAGGTGGTCGACAATACATTCTGGCCGAGCTGATATTCAAAAACTGCTGTTTTTTTGGCATGAATCAATATAATTTGCTCCCCAACCGTTGTAACAATATGCTGGATCTATGTTTCTCAAACTTATGCTTGGAAATCAACCATTCTGACCCTTTGTCTAAAGTCGACACCTTACACCCACCTTTTACCATTGATATACAGGACATTTTTGTAAAACCTTTTAAAGAACATTTTCACTCAAAACACAATTTCCGTAAATGTAATTATGTTAACATAAATAACTTTTTAAAAAGAGTAGACTGGGATCAATTATTATTAAACACAAATACAGTCGACCAAGCCGTTGAGATTTTTTATGAAAAACTCCACGAATGTTTTACTTTATTTGTACCACTATCTTCCCAAATTAGTAATCGTTACCCGTGTTGGTATAGCCGTGCACTTATTAAAATAATTCGTGAAAAATTTAAGGCACACAAAAAATGGAAAAAATTTAACAACCCTCGTGATTATGAGGAGTTTAAACTTCTCAGGGATAGACTACATAGAACAAAAAAAAATGTTTTGATGACTTTATTCGTAATACTGAGAAAAATTTAAAGAAATCGCCTAAGTATTTCTGGAAATTTGTTAAGTCTAAAAAGGGAAGATCTAATTATCCTCGTAATTTTACCCTAAATAACGTTATTTACACGGAGGGACAGGATATTTGCTCTGCCTTTAATGCCTTCTTTCTAAGTGTATTTGCTGTTTCTCCTTTGACTGATTCTAGTTCACACTTTTGTAATACTGTCTCTTCGTCATGGAGTGATGATATCTCTCAAATTGACGTTTCTCACGGATTTTATACTAACATATCTGAAAAACTTGGACACCTATAAGGGAGCGGGTTACGATGGAGTACCTCCAGTTTTTCTGTCAGCCTGCGCCGAGAGTCTTAGTTATCCAATTACGTTGCTCTTTAAGCTTTCCCTCAGAGAATGTGTGTTTCCCACACTTTGGAAAAAGGCATATATAATACCGGTTCATAAAAAAGGTTCTAAAACAAAAATTGATAATTACCGTCCAATTTCTATTCTCAGTACAATTGCTAAAATATTTGAGAGACTTATATTTAATAAAATTTATGCTACAATAGTTAGACACATCCCGAGTACGCAACATGGTTTTCTGAAAAAGCGTTCTACTATTTCCAATCTTGCAAATTTCACTAATTACGTTCTTCATGAAATGGAAGGTGGCGGTCAAGTTGACGTGATCTACACCGACTTTGAAAAAGCCTTCGACCGTGTGGATCACGTCATACTTCTTCAGAAGCTGCAGTCCCTCGGCATTCATGGGGACTTACTGAGAATTAGATCTTATTTGACTAACCGCTCTCAAGCTGTGGTTCTAGGCGGTTATAGGTCAGATTTCGTAACGGTTCCCTCTGGTGTTCCTCAAGGTTCCCACCATGGTCCTCTCTTTTACAACGCTTATATTCATGATATATGTCAATATATAAAAAATTCTCAACATTTACTTTATGCTGATGATAAAAAAATATATCTGCGTGTACGCACTATCAAGGACTGTGAACTAATTCAAAATGACTTAAATTTATTATACCATTACTATGTCGCTAATAAAATCACGGTAAATGTTGGTAAGTGTCAGTGTATTTCATTTACGCGGAAAAATAATCCCATAGTTTTTTCATACAATTTCAATGGTGTTGTAATCGAGAGGACTACGGTGGTGCGCGATCTTGGCGTATATTTTGACTCCCGTATGTCAATGAATGAGCATATTGATGCTATTTGCAGTAAAGCGTTTCGTAATTTGGGATTTGTAGCAAGAACTTGTCTTCCTTTCTCTAATCCTCAAAGTCTAAAAGTAGTATATTTCGCATATGTAAGATCTATATTAGAGTACTCCTCTCAGATATGGTCGCCATTTCATGCTAAATATGTTCATAAAATTGAAAGGATTCAAAATAAGTTCATATCCCATCTAAATTTTAAAATTAGACGTTCTGGCTCTTCATATAGAGACGATTGCAGATTTTACGGTCTGTTAATGCTTGAAGAAAGACGTATTCTGCTGGATATGGGGCTTTTATTCGATATATTACACGGAGGAATTGACTGCCCTGACTTATTGGCTTTCATTAAATTTAATGTCCCATTGAAACGTACCAGACGTACCAGAAACTCTTTGTTTTACATCCCCTTTCACCCGACCAATTATGGGAAAAACAATGTTCTAACGCGTTTAGTAGCAACTTACGACAAAAAATTTCGCGCAATTGATCCTTTTAATAATACTAAAAGTGGATTTAAAAATAAAATTAACAAGTTTTTATTCTATGCAGCTGAAGGTAATCAGTAAATTGTAATTGTAATTAAAATAGTACCCAAATTAATATTTGTGCCCTCGTTTAATACTGTTATTATGTATGTATATGTATATGTATGTATGTATTTATGTATATATATGTGTATGTATATATATATATGTATGTATGTATGTGTATCTGTGTATGTATGTATGTATATATTAGTGTCTCTTTTTAATTTTTTATCTATTTTATATAATAACAATAACACCAAAGTATATTTGCATTTATAGATTCATATGTGTGTGTTTGTAAGTGTAATTATGTATGTCTTTTGTACGTATATACATCTGTACTTGTATATATATGTACGTCATGATGGTAATATTATTACTTCAATTAATTTGTTACTGTTTAGTAATAGTTCTTACCGATTTTATTTTGTAGTGTATTAGATTTTCAGTGTTATGTTTGGTTATCTACTTTGGGGATAACTATAATTGGCTTTTTCATGTTTAATTATTTAAGTAATATTGTTTAAGTATTAATAAGCTGTTGTTATCCTGAATAAATAAATAAATAAATAATATATAATACTTACATAATTGCGTTAATACAATTTAGCTTTAGTTTCACGAGCCGGTATGCTAATTTGCGAGAAGTCATTACAAATCAGTTTTCATATTTTGTACTAGAGCTCAAAACTGTTTTAAGAACGCGTAAGCAGAACGCAACAGCGAGTGCTCGTTTTAAATTTAAAATACTAAAAGTGTGATTTGAAATTAAAACTTCGTAAGTTTTCCCCTGAATCATGTTTGTTGGCTGGAACTTATAGTTCCAATGTTTATGTGGAACTTTTAACAAAATAAATGTGCCTTCTGAGTTTTTTGCCTAGCCTGGCAAAAGTGAGTAGTTTCATAGGTTTAAATCCGCCATTCGACTATTGTCGCGAACCGCTCCTTTAAGTTTACTAGGTGTGGTTAAAAGGAATAGGATAATGTTAAGAAGATTCCTGGTATTTATTTTAAAAAGGCGACTAATCGGACTTCGGGTACGTCATTTTGTAGGCAATGGACTATCCATCTATCTTCTTCCATAATTTCCATCGAAATCCATATATTTTGGCCAAGCATTGTCCGAGTAACTTGCTGCTCTTGGACTCTGCCGGGGTATTTAGACTGTTGTTCTTACAGACGTGACGCCTTGTATGTTCTTCTGTCTGCGAGAGTAATTTTTTTTGGTTTCAGGTACTAAGATCGGTGAAACTTATTCATATAAATTGTGTGTTACTTGCAGTTATACCAGATAGTGATACGAAGGGCTGTTATTGAGAGACCGGCCTTTCACTTGAGTCTTGGTTTCACGGTGTAAAAACGTAAACTTTAATATATTATAAACTTAAATTTCGAAATTACATAAATCTCAAAACGAGCTTCGTTTAAGCCATTAATTTCATGGTCTTAATTCCAACATCTTTTAACCTAAGGCTAACACTTAACTTAAACCCTAACGCATCCTACCGTGAAAATGTAATATGCTCTGTTGATGACCCGATAAATAAATTTGAAATCTACGATTTAAAAAATTAAACTCAACCAAAATATTTTTTTTATATATATTTATGTTTGTTTTGTATAAAAAAACCAAGGTGGTCTGAAAAGTTTTCGACCTCAACGTGAAGTTGGAAGCACTCGTAAATAAAATCTGGTGAATGCAGTTGTGCATCTTTTGACAGTTACGCACCAATTGTCATTCAATCATCGTATCATTTCAATCAAGTGAATTATAAGCGCGTTCAAACTTGATGGTGCAACCTAAAACAAAGAAGGCAACAGAAGTGTTGTCACTTCTGACTCTCGTTACCTTTTAAATTGAAACACATTAGCCATCGCATTGCTCTTTGGTGGCAGAAATCAGACCATCATCTAGACAAAGGAAGCCAATCACCTAATATCTTACCTAATGATAGGTTCCGCCGCGGTTAATTAAAAATGTTATTTAAATGTCTTGTAAAGGTATAAACAAAACAGTTCAACTTTTGACTTAGACCAACATCCCGAAGCCAAGCTTCAACCACTGTAACACCACATTACGTTCCATTGTTCGAATAATATGATAATGTTATAATGTTCTACTGTTTAAAGCAGTAAATCGAACTAGATTTAAATACTTAGTACCTTTTTGTTATCTTGTACTTCTCTAAGCCGTGAGCCGCGGTAGTTCAGAGGCTAGGCCCTCGCTGTAAATTTCACAGTACACGAGCAACCAACATTTTATTTTAATTTCACGTGCTGATTTATCACGTGCTCGGTGGTGAAGAAAAACCTCGTGAGGAAACCCGTATGTTCACGAAATAAAATAAAAATATATATATTTTCAAGACGTCCACTAACACGCATTGGGGCAGCGAGGTGGACATTTTCTTGCTCTAAATTCCTCTTGCTCATTAAGATTGAAGTTGAGTAGGTAACTTACTTATTTGATGCAGATGTTATAAGAAAAGTCTGACAGACGAGGGAAGATTTCCCACTTAGAAAGGTGGGAGCGCCAAAACTGCAATACATACTTTTCTATACAAATCGGAGTACTTCGGAAACTTCCATAGCGTGATTTAGGCTTCGGTTCGTTTTAATTATTGCGCGACAGCAGCGCCGCTACAAATATTTTTTTAAATTTATATACATATAAATACAATTTAACTGTCCGTCTCTAATATTGAAATAACTGCCTTCTGCAAGTGTTATGACGACATAAGCTTCCATTTTTAATTTTTTTCATTTCTGTCTTATCCAGTCTAATTATGGAGTGTAGAGGCAAGGAATGCAGACTCTGTATAAAAAAGTGTCCGTAAGAAAGTGCTAAATAAGGGTGGCGCCACTATAGCTACATTCTAAATTTTAAAGAAATTTTTATAATTTTTGTAATGCACAGACTCACCATAATTCTTTTTACAATAATTTTTTATATTATATATTCTAAAGTAAAGTAAAAAAGTTACAGCCTATAAAAGTCCCACTGCTGGGCACAGGCCTCCCCTCATTTCTGAGAGGGTTTTAGGGCAAGGAAGTGTCCGCCGCGCTGCCCTAATGCGTGTTGGCGAACTTCACATGTCTTCGAAATAATTTTTTTTCTTATTCCTCAGACATGCAGGTTTCCTTACGATGTTTTCATTCACCGCCGAGCACGTGGTAAATCAGCACTTAAAATTGCAATTAACAATTTCATTGGTGCCGGCGGGGATCGAACCCGGGTTACTTCGCGTTCTGTTATATTTACAGCGAGCGTTAACCATCTGAGCTACCACGGCTCTTATTTATTCTATTGCTTTCAAAATATTTATTTTCAAAATCACTCAATGTATTTTACGGCGATTTATCAACGCTGTAGCTACTCGAGCGCTGTTGTGGAAAGTTTTTGAACTGTTATTTACTGCTTACGGATGGACACATTTTCAACGTTTATCCTATGGGTGATTGTCCTCCTTACTTCTATTCTCCATGGGTCTAATATTCAGAATGACGGAACCGATAGTAATGAAACTTTACTAACCGATGCAAAGAAATGACCGAAGGGATCTTTTATTCGAAAATGTTCTATTACAGTAGAAAAAAAAAACACTAAAAATTAAATTAATTTTTTTTGGATTGTTAGGATATCGATTTTCAGTTAAGTATATAGTTATTTTAATACTATCTTCGATTATCTTACATCTAAATAACGCTAAATTAATAGATCCTATTTAGGCGAAACCGGGACTGGTGGATAATATAAAATATATTCTACAAATTCTCAAGGACTACCTTCGTTTAAAAATAACTTTAAGATTAAAATAAGGGTAACTTTTTACGTACAACAGTTGAGCTTTTATTTATATATGCAAAAGTCGAAGGATAAATAAGTTCATGAAATTTGTCATATTTGTTGTAATAAATGGAACTATTTTGTTACAAATTTGAACCTACAAATACAACTAAACTAAACAACAAAACTAGTAGGTTCCAGGAGTGATCTGTTAACACCACTGTTTAGTATGAGGGAAATAACAAGATACAGGTCCAGAAGCGTAATAGTATTGACAACCAACAACTGAATAATAATTGTTGAAACTGTTACATATTTCACCGTCCGTATAAATTACTATGGAAAGTCGTGAATTATTTATATGCTCGGGCGAAAACTATCATTCCTGTGTTATGTTATGATATTCCATTTGTTTTTAAAAAGCTGTTAGTTATCTAAAAATAAACGCGATTTTAGCACGATGAAGTGTTCAAGTGCTGAAAATAAAAATAATATGCTAAAGTTACAACAGTTTAGTTTTCAACTTTGGATTTTACTATTGGTAAAGCCATGCAGTGGCTGTACTATGTATCGGTGACCATCTTTACGGGTAACAACGGAGTGACCACGCCTTATAATTATTGTTACCACTTAAGGCTGACAGGGCGAGAATAAAATAAATAAAAAAGAAAAAAAAACAAACAAAAAAACTAGTGGAGGCTATCGATAGATACTTAATATTTTAATATTGTTTTTAAATAACACAAACCCAACCCCAAACGTAAAATTTAAAAAAAAATCGCTGCAATAATGAGATTCTAAATTTATATTCGAGTTTTATTTATAATATTTTGTAGTTAAATTATATCACAATTCCATTGAGTTAAAATAACCTATACCTTTAAACGAGCAATTCATATATAAATAAATAAATAAATAAAAAGTATTTATTTGCCACACAAAAATACAATGTTAAAATTTAAATATAGAGCCTAATAATTATAATATAAATATAATAATAACTTTTTAGTTGTGACAAAACGGCCTGTGACTCAGTTGTAACGGGAAACCCATTACTCCTGCTATTCTGCCACAGCCTTTGCGCATAATTCATACAGGGTCTTAGGCAATTGATAAAACACACGTATCAACAATAAAAAAGTAAAAATAAAAATAAAACAATTAATAAATTATATCTTCCAAATATAAAAAAAGTTGTCTAAATTGAGTAGGTATCAAAGCCACATAGAGCCAGGGACTGTCTTTGAATAAGCCACTTGCGGCATCTTTGTCGGAAGGTAGACGGAAATAGGGTAGATCGGACTGGTGGTGGTAAATCGTTCAAAATTTTAGCAGCGGCAAATTTAAAACAACCCCTGGCTCCAGCGAGGCTAATCCTGGGTAGTAGAAGCCGATGACTACTTTCTCTGACTGAAAGCAAACTTTTTTTTTCAACGGCTATCTTATCATACAGATATCTTGGAGACTTTGCGTGATGCATAATGTGCAGAAAGCATGCATATTTTAATTTAGTACTATTGCACATATTTAAAATGTCATTAATGAATAAATAAGGTGAAATCCTATCCCTTTTCGGTATATTAAATCAAAAACGCATACATGCGTTCTGCACTCTCTGCACATTCATCACAGTTTTTTTTAAATAAGCATGGACCATAAACTATTGTTCACAATAATGAAGGTGGCATAGTACTAAACTGTTACAAAGCAGCAGTCTTATGTTCTTTTACTGCCTCATATTCATCGGTTCTTTTGGTGTGTCTAAATTTAGATCATATCACTTTATAATCCGTAATAAAATAAATGACTACTCGGTGGCGCAGTGGATAATCGTTTCTCTGCGGCACTGCAGGACCGCAAGCTCGATCCAGCGCAGAGTGCTTATATACCCTAAAATTCACGGCAAGCAGTTACTGTATCATATATTTTGAATTTTAACCATTTGCGTCCTCTTAAAGTTACAGCCTACATGTATATACGTACTGCTGTCGCTGTCACTGCTGGGCACAGTCCTCCGCCCATTTCTAAGTGTTGAAAATGTCCACAGCTCTCCCCCAATACGTGTTGGTGATCTTCACATGTTTCCGAAATATTTTGTCTTATTTCTCAGACATGCAGGTTTCCTAACGATGTTTTCATTCACCACCGAGCACTTGGTAAATCAGCACTTAAAATTGCAATTAACAATTTCATTGCTGCCGACGTGCATCGAACCCGGTTTGCTCGCGTACTGTGAAATTTACAGCGAGCGCTAACCATCTGATCTACGGGTCGCTATCCTGTTGTAATTTTCTTTTACTTATAAAAATAAATTACTATCACCTAGATATCTATTATTATACTATCACATAGACAGTCTATTTTAGTGCTAGACTACCTAATGTAAAAAAAAATAATGACCCAAAGCTTAATAAGCCGAAAGGGATTTAGTTTAATGAGAAGAAAATTTCTCGGCAAGTGATAATTGTACGCCAAATGGAGCTTGGAGAGACAGGCCAGACATTATTTTTTAATTTTAATTTTGTCCTGTGAATTCTAAAGCTATTAATTAATATAATTATATATATATATATATATATATATATATATATATATATATATATATATATATATATATATATATATATATATATATATATATATATATATATATATATATATACCAATTTAATATGGGAATGATGTTCTCTTGTTTGTTGGCACATTTTAATTCTTCGGTCACGTCAAAATATGGAATGCCGTGCACGTGTGTTTCGCAATAACGAACAGTTTTTTTGTCTTTTGGCAACAAATAATTGAAAGGATAACTTGGCCGAAACAAATAATTATCGATAAATACGCATAATTTTTATTAGATAGTTTTTCGTCTAGAATAGCCATTTCTCTACATTGAGAATGGTTATGAGGATATTAATGTAAAATCCGTCCATGTCGATGATGTATCTAATATTTTTTTAGATTTTGTGTCATTTTGGATGAAAAAGTTAAAAGTATTTATATATAATAAGTATAGGTCAAGAGTACTCGGATACCTAGACGTGCATGTATGAAGAAGTTAATGAACCTGAAAGAAGCGAAAGAGGTATGTAAGGATCGTGACACTTGGCGATCTGTTCTCTCTGGCTACCCCGTTAGGGATTGTGCGTGAAGATAAGTAAGTAAGTAAGTAAGTAATTTTTTATCCCAAAAATAATTAAAACTACATAAATTACAGTCACACTAAATCTGTATAGTCAAAACAAACCGAAAAGGAACGTAACTTAAGGCAATAAGACTTTTAAGAATGCAGTTTTATTTGTAATATTACTTATTCTGTCATTCAATAAAAATAAATAAAAATGAACGTTATTTCAAGCAGGTTAAAGTCTTTGCATCCGTGGATTTGTACTGTGACCACATCATTCTTCCGGAATTAGTATAACTACTTTGACAAATAATCAGTTCATAAAAATGTTTAACTAATATTCAGTGTATGCATTATGATTATAACATAATATACTAATTGGGGTGTCTGAGGGTGTGTATAAATATATATATATATATATATATATATATATATATATATATATATATATATATATATATATATATATATTATTTAACTATAAAAATACAAAACTAGAAACTGTTAACTCTGGCACTTTGTTGGGAATAGACCTGGACACACATTTGAGTTGGAAACAGCACGTACAAAAAGTTGCAAAAAAAAAATATCCTCATTTATTTATGCACTGCAACACCTTAAACGTGTGACAGATTTTAAGACTGCCCTTGCGGCTTACTATGCACATGCTCACTCCGTACTCTCCTATGGCATCATCTTGTGGGGAAACTCTTGTGATATAAACAAATTATTTATATTACAAAAGAAGTGTCTACGAATACGATAAATTTGGACAAAATGGAGTCATGTAAACCCCACTTCATTAAAAATAAGATTTTGACACTTACATCTATCTACATCCTCGAATCTTGTAAATTTGTTAGGAAGCACCCAAAACTCTACTCACCTATTAAAAAGACTAAAAGAAATAATAGAAATTTATATAAGCTTAAGATACCCTTCTCCAAATTAAAATTAGTTTCAAACAGCCCTCACGTAATGTCAAGAAAGATTTATAACCATTTACCAAATTCCATAAAAATCCTGGAAAATCCTGTGCAATTTAATAAACAATTAAAAATATTTCTTATTAATAAATGTTACTATAATTTAAATGAATTTTTTGACGATAAATAACGATAAAGTAAGAATACTTAGACTATTCATAGTGTTTCAAATTAAATTAATTTATATAAAATAATATTGAATGTTGATGATATGATAATTTGTAATTTATGTTTAAAAATTAGATAATACGAAAATAGTTAGCCCTCTAGTGTTGCTATGCCCTTGCGGGGCGTCACATGTATACCGATCAAAATTGTACCATCTTAAATTTGTAATGTGACATGCAATAAACAATTTAAATTTATATATATATATATATATATATATATATATATATATATATGAAAAACTGCTACAATATAAGAAGGTAAATTTTGACGCCGTGTTAATGATCGTAATAGCTCAAGCGGACATTGAGCAGTCGCGAAATCATAATTCGGTCCGACTTTTTTCCTTTTTTTTTCAAGTTCCCTTCTTTTGTGAGAAAATCTATTATTTCGAGCCCTTTTTTTAGTATTTTTGAAATATGCGAAAATTTTATTTAAACTAATTGCACTCATGACTTTTTTATTCAAATAACCAGTTCAGTTTTTTTCTATTATGTCAATAAGATCAAAAAAAATATTATTCATGTTTCATCAGTATGTAATTTGTACCTAAATGTAATTTCAAAAAAAGTCATCCAGGTATTGTTATTGAAGTTCTAAAAAGTTACTTATCAATTAAACTTATGTTCTATCTTATCTTTTTCTTCTCATTTATTTAAATTAAAAACAACTCTCTAGCTTAAACTCAAAACCGCTACAACGATTTTGATGATTTTTTTTTTTGTATATTTGAGTGGGTATCGGTTTAAAAATTCGAGTAGCCCCGGTAGGTGGCGGTGTGGTCAATATCGATTCGCCGATCATTAGTAATTAATAAAACCTTATTATATATATAAATTAAAAAATCTTGTATATATATATATATATATATATATATATATATATATATATATATATATATATATACAATATCTTTATATATACAATATGTAACGTAATTAACGCACACACTCAGACACCCCAATTAGTATACTATGTTATAATCATATTTCGCATACACTGAATACTAGTTAAACATTTTTATGAACTGATTATTTGTCAAATTAGTTATACTAATTCCGGAAGAGTGATGTGGTCACAGTACAAATCCACGGATGGAAAGACTTTAACCTGCTTGAAATAACGTTCATTTTTATTTATTTTTATTGAATGACAGAATTAGTAATATTACAAATAAAACTGCACTCTTAAAAGTCTTATTGCCTTAAGTTACGTTCCTTTTCGGTTTGTTTTGACTGTACAGGTTTAGAGTGACGGTGTAATTTACGTAGTTTTAATTTTTGGGATTCTGAACAAACTACTTTCTCGAAGTGCGTTAATTATGTTACATGTTGTATATATATATATATATATATATATATATATATATATATATATATATATATATATATATATACATATATTTGCCCTAAAACCCACTTAGAAATGGGCGGAGGCCTGTGCCCAGCAGTGACAGCGACAGCAGTACGTATATACATGTAGGCTGTAACTTTAAGAGGACGCAAATGGTTAAAATTCAAAATATATCATACAGTAACTGCTTGCCGTGAATTTTAGGGCATATAAACACTCTGCACGGGACCGAGCTTGCGGTCCTGCAGGGCCGCAGACAAACGATTATCCACTGCATGTTTTATTTTATTACGGATTATAAAGTGATATCATCTTAATTTATTGATACTATAATTGTACATTATTTTTTTCTTATTCGTATTTTTGTGTCAAATAAGTAATTGTAAATTTGTAACAAATTGTTGTCTTTCAAATACATTGATTTATTATCCTGATTGGTATTTTTACTCAATACTCACGCAAAAATCATTTTATGTATATTATTTTATGGAGAACTTACTTATTTATATAAAATATAGATAGAAAAAAGAGGACCGAGCTCGCGGTATTCTCGTGCTGCAGACAAACTATTATCCACTGCGCCACGGAGTAGGCATTTATTTTATTACGGATTACAAAGTGGTACGATCTCAATTTATTAATAATATAATAGTGCATTGTTTTTTTTATTCGTATTTTTGTATCAAATAATTGTAAATTTGTTACAAATTGGTGTCTTTCAAATACATTATTATCCTGATCGGTATTTTTACTCAATACTCTCGCAAAAAATCATTTATTACGGAGAACTTACTTATTTATATAAAATATAGATAAATATTTTATCGATGAGATTATTCGACGTTTACATAAATGTTGTCCGAATTGTTTGTCAAAAGATAAATATCGTATTTTAATGTTGGAAAGATAGTTTGGTACTTTTTATGTATCAATTTTTTAATTATGAAGTCCTCCTAAAACATAGTGTCCCGAAACATCAATAAATTTCTTTTTGAAATAAAACTAAGCAGTCAAATTATAAAGAATAACACAGTAAAGAATCGTTCACTCAAGCCATACATACTGGTATTTATTGAATATTACGATTTCTAAGATCACATTAAACGCCAACGTAGAACAATATCTTACATAAACTTCAAAAGTGAATCATAACTTTTGATATAATTAACAGATTTTAATAAAACAAAGTATATAAAATACTCGACATATCGAGTGACGTGCAGTTTCGTGGTCACTTGGAAGAGAAGGCCAAATGGGTCTCTAAAAGCTTGGCGTGCTATTTGGCTTGGCTTGACAGTATTTCATGCCGGCACACCGCCTGCAACTTTACAAGGCGCAGGTTCGGCCGCAGATGGAATACTGTTCCCATCTCTGGGCTGGGGCTCCCAAGTACCAGCTCCTTCCACTTGACCGCATCCAGCGCAGAACGGCTCGAATCGTCGAAGACTGAGTGCTTTCCGGTCGGCTCGATTCACTGGTGCTGCGAAGAGATGTTGCATTTCTTTGCATTTTCTTTCGCATATACCATGGGGAGTTCTCTGAGGAATTATTCGGATTAATCCCAGCCGCCAAATTTCGTAAACGCACTACGCGGCAAACGTCCCGATACCAACCACACCATTTGGATGCCTGGCGGTCCACCACTAACCTTTACGAGTTTTCTTCCGCGTACAACCTCTCTGTGAAATACTTTACCACCGACGATTTTTCCGGACCGATATGACCTGAGGACCTTCAAGAAAAGTGCTTACTCCTTTCTAAAGGGCCGGCAACGCACCTGCGATTCCCCTGGTGTTGCGGTTGATCATGGGCGCCGGTAGTCACTTAACATCAGGTAAGCCGCATGCTCGTATGCCCCCTCTTCTGTAAAAAAATAAATATGAATAGGCCTAAGTTCAGCAGTGGACTTTTGTAGTCTGTAATGGATGGATGACATAAAGACAAGCTTTCAAAAAACCTAACAAGTTCACAATAAAGTTTCATATTGTCTTGTTAATTATACATTCATTAGATGTTTTTTTTTAAATAAGAGATTTCAAATAAAACCATTAACAATACCCGGGAGTTAATTGAGCGTGGTAGAGCCATGCTGCAGTTATATTAGTAGTATAGTTGTAGCACGAATGGGTCGGCTCGACCGGGGAAGGACCACGCTCTCACAGAATACCAGCGTGAAATGTAGCTTAATGCTGCTGTATTTCGTAAAGTGAGTGTAGAGAACCGGAGACCCTTTTTTACTGGAAAAGAGGCATTCCATCTTAGTCCTCACGGGTGACAACGCGTCTGCATTTTGATTTGTAATAGAGGATAGATGTAGATGTCTATGGGCCGCAGCAACCACTTACCATCAGGTGGACTGTGTGCTCGTTTGTCACACTATCCTATAAAAAAAATTGAGCGAAATCAAATAGGAATTCCCCTTTAAAACGTAACGTTGCGATGCGCAAAAACATTCTCGTTGGTAATTCTTAAACCAAAATTTATGTATAGGGACCAAAATCAAATTAATTTCGACCTTTATGACAAGCACGTGTTAACGTTTGGTTCAAGTGAAAGGTGAAAGCGCTGCATGGTGGTAAAAGATAACATCGTAAGGAAACTTGCATTCATTTATTCATTACAGTCCTTTCCTACAAGTCCACTGCTGCACATAGGCCTCCCCCAAGGAATGCACGGTTCTGAGCTACCTGCATCCATCGACTTCCTGCATGTCCTTACGAGGTCGTCACGCCATCTGATGGGGGCCTTTCTACACCTAATATAATTGAGCATAAAGTTAAAGTTGCATAGACTGTAACTTTAACTTTCACTTTATGCATATAGAAACAGGTAAGTTTTAAATACATATTACGAACAAACTTTATTATTGCTAGAGGTTTATCCATAATATTAATAAATAAAATACAAAGTTAATTTGGTTTTTGTAAAAATGCATTTTATGCTATCGAATTTGCAAGAAAAATCGAATATAATCAATTTGAGAGACTGATCTGAAAGTCTATACAAGAATTTCTTGTATAACAGATCAGCAGCCCGCACTTACGGACCACACTACAATCTGAGTGATATTAGGTATATGATAGCAGGAAATATACACAAAGCGAACTAACGTACGTAAGTGTGTGCGTGATTGCATTCTTGTGTGCGTGTGTGTTTGGAGATTAGACTCCTTAGTAATTTTATAATATCGACTTAGTAGCCAAAGGTTACCTGTCTTGTATTAAGTTTTTTGAATGATGTAAATAGATAAAGTTAAGATAATTTTGTTATATAAGTAGATGAAGTGGTGCAAAAAGCTAGTTTTGTGTAATGATTTCTTATATTTACGCGAACACTACACATTTAAATAATACTAGTTTTCATGGATTTTATGCATAAAATAAATTAATACATAGTTTATAAAATAAATGAAAATATATGAAGGAGACACGCGGCTTCACACAGGCCAACGGCGTGTGCAGTGAGTCACACAAACAACGCGCTCCGCTCAAAGAAAGACGAAAAACTGGTGACTTCTAGTCCAGTATGTGGTATAAATCAATATAACTGGCGAATTAGTAAAAGAGGACTTGGCCCCGCACATAACTATGCACATAACCGTCATACAGAATACGATCAAATACAGACACTGTGAATGTTACCGGTTATTTAAAGCTCTCCGTGAGTGCCATAACCTACCGGGCCACCAGTACTGCAGACGTGATGTAAGGGTAAGGAATTAATTGCATGATCAGCACTATCTTCTAGCCGCATACCGGGTCTTAAATTTACTGCTCACCTCAAGGGAATGGGTTACCACTTTGAGCGGATTTTGCGAGACTTTTTAAAAGTAAATTATACGGTATGATAGTTTGCACAAATTATTTGCAAATTTTATTTTAGAAACAGCTTGGAAGCGATCACTTCATCTTTGTTATTGTCAACTATGTATTCATTTATTTTAAAACAAAACTTTTTATACATTTTTTTGTTTAATCAAATTTTTAAACTTCGTAATTGAGAAACCTTGTATATTTAAAGCCCCAAGAATAAGTTACTGATTCTGTATAGTCGAGAAACTGGTATCACCAGCTTGTATTTACACCGTGTATATCACTTTTTTAACTTCCCACTATGAAAAACAATGATTTTCAAACAATCTGGAAGTTAATGGTTGCACCGGGTGTTCAAAAATAGAATTCTCATCAGATCTTCACGTTTTGAGGTTTTAGGAAGAATATCTGACACATATTCCTTCAAGTAGGAAACCATATATTGAAAAAATACTATCGGAACCGGAGAAAGTTTTTACTGGAAACGAGGCATTCCATCTTAGTCCTCACGGGTGACAATGCATCTGATTTTGGTTCGTAATCGAGGATAGATGTAGATGTCTATGTGCCACAGCAACCATTTACCATCAGGTGGACTGTGTGCTCGTTATATTTTAAAACATTTAACATTAAATTATTATAATGTAACCATATACTTCTTTCCATGTAACATTGCTGAGTATTATTGCCATAATTGCTTGGTGGACGGATTAGCGATTTCAGCACCAGATGCTTTACACATTTTGACACTGCACTATATAGCCGGTCTAGATAGTGAGGTTACTCGTATATCAACATCGGTAATCATAAGATCTTTCAGGAATTCCCCAAATTGCAAGGGTGGTTGATTCTAAAATTCCCCACTACACGGCCGGTTTAAATTACAAACTTTTTATCGAATTAAAAGCTACAATATATTTCTTACAATGTTAAAGTTTCAAATTCATTATTTCGTGCACGTTCAAGACTATAAGATGAAAGACGTGACTAGAAAACATTAGTGTCTAAATTCGTAACAATAGCGTGCAAATTGAAAATCCATTCTCCACTTTATATTGAGTTCAATTGTTGTTGCGCGAAGTGGGATTTATTGAATGCTTGTTGGATTTACTTTTGATGTGATTGTGATTCCGAAAAATTAACTTTAACATTCTATTCTCCAACATTCTTAGCTCTTATGTAAGCTGATGTATATATGCGTCTCCCCAGAGTAGAAAAAAAATGCTGTAATCGTAACGTTTGTGACTCTGTAATTTGTTTTTCAAACACGTCAAACATATACTTACCTTTATAGTATCAAATTATTTTGTAAAACGCGAAATGTTTTTATATACTTGTGATTTCTTATACATTTGTAGGTTTTTGATAAATAATCAATCATTAATGAAACATATTGTTTTGATGTAAAGCAAATCTTAAATCGCAAATAATATATTACTCGTATATTATAATATATTGTATATAAATTATTTAATCATAAGAAAACTTATTACGTGCTGTTATCTTATTTTCAATAAAATCTCTGAAATTAGTTTTATTTGTTATTTAATATTTGTGTAAATAAGAAATCATTCATTATTGGATCAAAATAACATCATTTATGGATTTAATCAAGTTAAAATATCATAATTTATTTTCAATTCCCGTAAAGCGGACTCGGAAATTAAAAAGATAAACTTTTAATAAAATGTACAATTCGGTACTGTGCTAAGAAGACAAAGCTATACGCTTTGTCTTCTTAGCACTGAAAAATTAAGCCCAAATTTCAAGTTATAAATTCAATGTATGAATATATGTACACCAAAAATATGAGAACACAAAATAGCAACAAATTATTTAAAGGTACAATTGGCTGCCAAAGTTACAATATGCGATAACGCTTAGAAGTGTCTTTATCACGTAACCACATAGCAGATTATATAATGAACTATGAAGAAGGATAAGAGTAAATACAAGTTCTTAGACAATACAACTCAACAACAGAACAAGTATTTGTAAAGCCCACAAACAATGTTTCGCGTCTGGATGTTTGTCCTTGTAAAATTCATGTATGTAAACTGCCTCCCAGATTACACATTAAAGTGGCATGCTAGCGATCACCTCCATTTATATGGGTAATAATATAAATAAATTATCAGTCCCATGTTCTTTTTATTTCGTAGTAATTTGATAGCTTGGCTCTATATATTTTCTGGGACTTTGTTATAAAAGCAAATACATTGTACTATAAAGGAATTGTCGGTTTAAAAATACGCTATGGAGTAGTTTCATGAGTGTAAATGATTGTTTTATAATTTGGATGTGTTTATTTTAATTGTTTTAATTATTTTTAAATTTGTATGTATTGGTATTAGTATTTGTAATTTGCAATGGATGACTATTTAATGATGAATATTTTAATTGAATTCGATATTTTAATATAGTAAACTTAATTATAAAAAATGTATTTGCAGGCTATCCATAGATGGCTGAAAAAGCTGAAATAAAATTTACAATAACCACCTAAATGTACCCTTTATCAATGCAAAAAATGTTCATTTCATTTCATATCTTAGGAGTGAGCTGGTAATAGCAATAATAGCTTGTGTTTGTTGCTCAGCATTTACATTTAGTTATTAAGATTGAGATGCTACAGTTAATTTATTAATGAGCGTATTCACGTAAAAAGTTTAGCGTTTTAGAAACAGGTAATTTTCTTGTTACTTCATCAGATATAAAATATATGAAAAAAAAAAAAAAAAAAAAAAATATTTTGTTTTTTTTTTTTTTTTTATTTTAAAAATTCTGTTTGCTACTTTCCAATAAGCGATCTGTCAGAAATATTTTGTTTTTTAATTTTTTTCTTTTTTTTTGGTAAAGCTTTATTCATAAATTTTTTTACCATTTATGTAACGCGCATGCAAAAAGATATTTGATTCAATAATATGACAGCCTTGTAAATTTTATATCAATTCATAGAGTAAATTTCAAAAGAGATATGCAATAAAATATAAGTACTTATGTCACATGTAATGTATATATTCCAAGTAAGTATATAAATATATTCCACGATACGAAACACTAGTATGGGAGTAACTTTAAAAAATGAATGAACAGAATACTTTAGGTTTATATAAGTCGAATTATATTCCTCTTTAGTAGCCCGTTAAGGCCCTCTCGTGTTACGGTGGATATGAAACATTAACTTGCTCCCCGCAACTATAGAGCAAATCACCATTAAAGCATTAAAATTTTACAAAAAAGGAACGTACGTTCAAACTTGAAAAGTTCCCGGTGGGCATTGGCTGGGATGGCCCTTAACTGTTGTCCTTATATAATTTAGTTAACTTTATATTTTAGCGCTATAATTGCATTTAAGAGAATTGCAGCTGTTCAGAGAAACAAAAAGTATTGCATGCAACGTTAAAGACTAAATAGTAAAAAACATGTGCCTTGTAGAGGCGGCTTAAAGTAATCCATCACTCTATTTCGTCCCATAGGTGTCGTAAGATGCAAGTACAAAAAGAAAATAAATGAAAGGTGTTTTACTTCTGAATGAGGCATATTAAGACTAATAATCGGCGGTAAAATAGTTTAGGCCACCCCGATGATTGCCACAAAACACGATCCTGAACCATCTGCTTCCTTCGACTTCATGCATGTCTTACCAGGTTTTCAAACTCTGGTAGGGGTTGCCCTACACTACGGTACTAGGCGCCGCGACCTTATTGTTTTAATCTAATTTATCTTATAATCATATCAAACATTTGCGCGTGCAGCTTCGAAGCGAGTTGAGTTATCGTAAGGCAAACGGAACTAAGCTTCCGCAACGAGCGCATCTGACAGCGGTAATAGATAATCGATACTATGATATAATGTGGTTTTAACGTTATTTGAATAGAATAAC
Source organism: Parnassius apollo (assembly GCA_907164705.1). Classification (NCBI taxonomy): domain Eukaryota; kingdom Metazoa; phylum Arthropoda; class Insecta; order Lepidoptera; family Papilionidae; genus Parnassius; species Parnassius apollo. Next base: position 49,218 of record CAJQZP010001049.1, on the reverse strand, counting down.
ACCTTACAATAGTAGCTTCATACTGCTATATTTCGTATGGTGTAGAAAACTAGCGACCATTTTTACTGGAAACAAGGCATTTAATATTCCTACCATCCGATGGAATGAATGTGTGCTTGCTTTTAACTGTTATTATTACCTTTACTCTATAAAAATGACTGAAACTACACATAGTACCTATCTGATACTGTAATTTCACTCACTAAGAGAGCCGTGGTAGACTGGGGCTTTTGACTCGCTGTGAATTTAGTAGACAAACCAGATTCGATTCTCGCGGATAACAATAAAATGTTTCATTGCAATGTATTAATAAATTGATAATTAATTAATTAAGTACTGACTCATTTCTTGTCTGAAGGTTGAGGACAAAATCGTACGGAAACCTGCGTGTCTGAAGAAAAAAATGTATCCAGAAGATGTTTAAGGACCGCAGATTCGCACAGGGGTAGCGATCCAGAATAATCACTCCATAACTTTCTCAGAATTGAATGAGGTATGTGCCTGAAATGAAAGAGATGTGTGTGATTACGTGTCAAGTAATCCAGCATCGTTTTGGAGTCACTTGAAATGTAGGTACGTAGTGTTTATGTCTGTTTGTCTTACTTCTTCGTCCACTGAATGGATGAATGAATTGTAACGAAACATGAAGAACAGATGGAGGGCAATGCCGTGATATCGGTTTTATTTTTCATAAATAATTAAGGATTTACTAAGAAATCGAAAAAATTATATAATATACGGTGTTTGAAGATTGTCTGCAATCTAAATAACGAACTAATAAATACCACCCAGGTGGAGCCGGGCGTGTCGTTAGTATAATATAAAGTACAATTAAACACTGCAATAGTTTCCACTTTTGAATTGGAACCCTGAACAAGAGTGTATTTTGGAACATAGTATCTTATTATTAAACCGATACCTCAATCAGTTTAAAAACACATATTCAATAAAAAATTTAAACTTAACATAAAGTAAATGAAGAACCGTTTCGAAATTTGGAAGTTTTCAATCCCTACTACCAAGGTTATTTATGACGGAGTTATATAAGATATATCTGGAACGTAGAAATCTTGGGTTAGTGAGAACGTTGAAAGTATTGTTGACTATTTGTAACAATACCCTTTTCCCATGTGTAAGGAATAAGCCTAAATAACAAATGACTTTCTGTAGCTTTTATCTTCTTTACAGTTCACTGCGACACTTTTTCTTGCTTTTTGTAAGGTAAATAAATTGAAAATATAAAGTAAATTGACGTGGTACAGCCATGTTGAAGGAATATGGCTGCAGCATGAATAAATATGTGACAATATCTGAAGTATACTATGGCTGCAGCACGAGTGAGTCGACTCAACCGGGGAAGGACCCCACTCTCATTGACTACTAGCGTGAAATATTAGCTTAATGCTGGTGCGAAACACACCAGAATTAAGCTGCCATTTTGTTGATATTAGTATTTATTATTCGGCTTCTATTCCCTTTACTTGTTACACCCTATTTTTTTCTAGAAGGTAAAAAAATCATCTAGTATATTTGTGAGCTACTCATTAATAATTGGATGATGTTTCGCTTGAAGAACAATTAAAAATTGAAATTTAATAAAATAAATGACGCTTGATACCCAGTGAGACTTATTTTATATTAAGGTAAAATTATTCAACAACCACTCAGTTTCAGTCATAGACTTACACGAATATACAACGAGAACGGAGAGCACTTGCTTCTTGTATAAAAAAAGTTGAAATAGAAAAATTAAATCATATTATATTTTACACCGGCAGCTTGAGGTGTTAGTACTCTAAAAAACTTACAATATTTTCCATGTAAAGTACAACAATGCATTTAGGACACTGTTGGGTCATCCCCGTTCTTTTAGCGCATCTCTGATGTTTGTGCAAGATGCATTAATGACTTTTACGTCATAAGGCTAAAACGCATAGTGTCACTGCTAGCAGAGTGCGGGCCAGCTACAACAGTGTCACACATTTGACTGACTATTAACATAGATTAAGTTTAATCAATGGATTTTATTTTGTTTTGTCTGATGGAATAAATAAATTATTATTATTATAAATTATTGTGACATCAAAGTTCCACTGCTGAACATAGGTCTCGTCTTAATATTGCCTCAATTTGCCAAAGTGGACGCGCTGACAAGCGTGCTGGTATTCATAGTTTATATTAGACTGTGTAGTGGCGGCGGACCCATTACCTTACATCGTAACGTAAGAGGCGGCAAAGGAAAGGACACAAGGGTTGGGCAGCGGCATCTTCCGAGGGAATAAAGATAATTAATATTCAATTCAAGTAAGCGATAGTCAACGATCATAAGTAAGGCCGTTTTGATTTTTTGTTTAAATGTTTTATGTGAAATTTATTTATATACATATATATATATATATATATATATATATATATATATATATATATATAACGACGAAAAATAATTTGAAATGCCTTCAGTTACTCTAGACGAAATACCATGAAACCCTAAATTCGATCAAAACTTCGTCTCCTTCACTGAAACTTTTAGATTTTATGCCTCTTAATACATTCTTTTTTAAAACTTTCCAGAAGTTTGACCGATTCAAACGCCGAAATGTTCAGATTTTAATGGGATCCGGCGCAATCGACGCAGAAAGATATGATGAATACAAATATGTATATGTCATATCGCTCAGGATGTCGCTTACATCACTTTCCCTCCTTCCCGTCTATATATACATTTCTACATATTATAAATAAATTGATTTTTCTGTCTGTTAATCGAAATAATTTATATTAAGCTCAGTGGATAATTTCCATGTTATTAAGACATGAATAACAATTAAAAAAATATGCCATACTGTCTGTCTGTCCGTGATAAGTTTTGGAATGGCTAAATCAATTGTGATGAAACAACAAAATTATTTTTAGTTATACACAGACGATATCTTTTTTATGTATAGAATAGGGTGACAAACGAGCACACAGCCCACCTGATGGTAACTGGTGGCCCATAGACATCTACATCTATACTCGATTACGAATCAAAATGCAGATACGTTGCCACCCGTGTGGACTAAGATTTAATGCCTCGTTTCCAGTAGATACGTTTGTGATATTTTTTTAGTTAACAACAATACAAACTTTGTTACCAAAGTCGATAGGGATCATGTGGGTGTGTTGTGAGGGGGCGCCATCCGTATGATAGTTGCATTGATGCTTACTGCTACTTGCGGTATTGCGTCTTGTGATGGATTTGCGGGTGTGCTGCGCCTGATTCGACGCACTCTTGTGGTTCTGGTTGATGGAGGTATGCGGGTGGTGATGTCTGCTGGAATGTATGGGGGACCTTGGGATGGTGTAAGCCCGACGATAGTCGTATTGATGCTTGTTGCGTTCTGCAGCATTGCGTCTTTGCGATGGTTGTTTGGTGGGACGCTATTCTCAATGGCGCTCTCTGCGTCTTGGTTTGACTCACACCAGAGTAGCTTTGCCCAAGTCGGGTCCCTTCATTACGGGGCTGCAGACTGTCTGCCCTCCATGATGTTTTATATAACAACATAATAATATATCTCTGTAACTTTCCCACCTTTGAATGATTGAAGGCAACTTGTTGGTGGGCGAGACAAACATGATCGAAAATACATTTACTCAACGTCAGTGACACAAACCCTTTCTGATGGCGAATTATTACTCTTATCTTATAACTGCCTTTTGGCTATATCTGCCATTGCATTGGTTGGTGGAGCATATGTGTCGACCTCATGCGGGTGGTAGCTGGCGGGAGGATCTGAGGAGATTCTCAAGGCTGCGGCCGAAAGCCGCACAACGTGGGACCCCATTCCCTTGAGGTGAGCGGTAGACTCATGACACGCTCTGCGGCTAGTAGCCGTGCTGATCATGCAATTGGTGGTGATGCCATACACTTACATCACGTCTGCAGGAGCGGCGGTCTGGCAGGTGGTGGCGCTCACGGAGGGTTTACGGCCAGTATGCCTATTTGCCTAAACCGTGTGACGTACATTTACTGTGGCTGGATTCGTTCGTATTCTGTGTGGCATTTACACGCATTGACATGCGCGACTTCGGTCGAAGTTTGTGCTTACGCACTAACAAGGGGCCAAGCCTCTTTTACTGGTTCGCCAGTTATTTTGCTGTGGACTACGGTCCAGTTCCCGAATTAGCGTTCCCTTCGGGGGGAGTGCATCAAAATGGTTGGCGCTCACCGTGCACGGCGTGTGTGGGGCCGTGTGCCTCCCCTACATTTTTTTAAATAAATATAGGGGAGCGAAGCGCTTGTATCGGGTATTTTGTATAAATATATTTTGAGCCTTTTCCGAGCGGTAAGGGATAAATAATAATAAATTAATAATGTAAACCTGATACAAGTGGAATAGAGACGTTTTAAGTTCTTAACCTTTCTCGAGCCCTGTCTTCGTGAACGGGGTTCACTTAGCTTATAAGGCACTACCAACAGCTTTCAATTGCTCTAGTGAATATTCATTCTTCCAAAAACACCTAAAAGAACTAAGTTACTAAACAAACACAACGTAAATAAGGGTCCTAACTAAGACGATCACGCCAAAAATATTACAAACGGCCTATTATTAAACCTTTAGAAAGATCATTTAGAAAGATCAAAACATATTTTATTAATCTTGGTCACAAATATATATAATTATTATGTAAGGGGGAATATAATACATTTAGTATTTAATATATTTATTATTATGAGAGCGGGGGGAAGCGTTACAATGGCAACAGGTCCAGCAGACGCTGCATCCTGGCGGTGGCTATGTGGGCTCTTCTGGACGAGGTGAAATAGGCGCTATCGTCCGCATATAGCGCCAGCTCAACATCGTCCTTCCACTCTTGGAGCCTGCCTACCAGTGTTGGGATGTCGTTAGTATAAGCCGCGTACAGGACTGGAGACAAACAGCTGCCCTGTGAAACGCCGGCTCTGATGGATCTGGTGGACTCGGCGTCCTCTACGCAGACGTAGAACTTTCTTCCAGGAAAGACGCCACTAGCCGCAACATAGCAAGAGGGACACTGGTCTGTTCGTACAGCTTGTAAAGCAATCCTGAGTGCCACACCCTGTCGAACGCCTTCTCAATGTCGAGAAAGACGCTAAACGATATGCGGCCACGATTGTACTCTGCCGCAAGCAGGTGCAGCACTCTAGTCAACTGTGTGACTGTAGAGTGACCCCTCCTGAATACGCCCGAAGTTGGATGCACGGACGGAGAAGTCTGAGCAGCAATCTTTCTAGCAGTTTAGCTATGTGCGGTAATAGCGTGATCGGCCTGTTGCTGGCAGCTCTACGCCTGTCCTTCCCGGGTTTCGGCAAGACGATGACTTTGCCTTTCTTCCAGTCCTCCGGGAAGTGGGGTGTCCGCAATATCCCATTGTAGAGTCGACCAAGCTCTACTAGGACTCTATTGGGCAGCTGTCGGAGTGCAGCGTTGGTAATCCCATCGTGCCCCGGCGCCTTCCTCGGTTGCAGGCGGGTTACTGTCCTCCGCAGTTCAGCGGGGGAGATGAACCACTCTCCTGCAAGAGGCGGCGCGGGCGACGGAACTGCTGTACGCGACTTTACTTCCGGGCATGAAGCTCCATGAACTCCGCACTTGCTGGGTTCGGCATAAATTGCTCCTCGAAGTGCTCGACTAGGATATTCGCTCTGCTCTCGGCATCGTAGCAGCGTTCACCCGCGCTGTTGGTCAGTGGGCAAACGGGAGGTCTGATTTTGGTCAACTGTCGGTTCAGTTTATAGAGCGACGCATGATGCTCATCCGCCTTCCAGATGCGCCGATCCCAGGCCTCTCCTCTGAAGGCCTGGACTGTAACCGACAGTTCCTCCGATAAGGTGTTAAGTTGCTTTTTCAATCTAGGACAGGGAGTGCGCGCCCAGAGCTTCCTCAACACTCTCTTGCGTCTGATCTGCACGCATATCTCTCGCGGCAGATCGTCTCGCCTTGCAATGATCGGGACGATCGTAGAGGCCGCGTGGAGGGCCTCCTGGATGTTCTTGGTAATTCTAGTAGCAGCGGCCTCTACGTCGTCCGCTGTGCTTATGGGATGGTCGATTGGAGGTCTCTCCTGCAGATGTTGGCAATAGAGCCTCCAGTCGATACGTGTCTTGAATGCTCTGGGCGGCGTTGTCACCGCCTTTAGGCCAAGGGTTATCAGAATCGGGAAGTGCTGTGAGCTGAGGTCGTACAGCACTTCTACCACTATCGGGTAGTTGACGTTCCTAGTGAGCACGATGTCCAATACATCCGGATGTCTCCGTGGATCAGATGAAACGTGTGTCGGTTCTTCGGGACCTAATACGTCATAGCTGTTGTTCTCCGCGTCTTCGTAAAGTTCAAGACCCGGCGGGGTGATCACTCTGGACCCCCATGCCGGGTGTTTGGCGTTTAGGTCTCCGGCGATGATGGTGGGTGTTTCGCCTTCCATCACCGTCTTGATGTCTGAGGAGCAGAATGGAGTCCCTGGCGTGCGGTATGCTGCGTAGATCCATAGTTCCTCGCCCGCCGCCTCCGTTCTTATGCCGATAGAGCGCATTGTCTGGTATGAAGGTAGGTCCAGCTCTTGATGGACGATGTCCCTCCTCACTAGAACCGCCGTCCCTCTGTAGGTGGACCCTTGAGAAGTGACCTCGTCCCTTCTGTACAGATGGTAGATTGGCAGCTTTATATGCGACTTTGGATTTAACTTTGTCTCTCCCAGTATTATGACATGTAAGCCCTGTTGTTGGGCGACTATGCGGAGTTCATGCAGCTTCTGCTGCATTCCGTCCGGGTTCCAATAGAGGAGGCGCAGATTACTCTCCTTCGTAATGCCGGGCCCGGAGGTTTGCCAGCGCCTTCATTATCGCGGTTACTGGGCCGGTCCCGGCTCTTATATCGGCCAGGAATTGTGTACCGACCTCGATGGCAATGCCAACCAGTCGTTGGATTGCATCTGCTGTTTCGAGGCCGGCAGTAGGTGGTCTCCTATATGAAGGCGTTGGCACTGGTCTCGGGATATTGAGTGGCGACCTGGGGCGGGACCGTGCTTTGTGCTATTCCTTGCGGTAGGCCTATGTTGAGCTGTGGACTTATAAAGCTGGACTTGATAAGGCTGTAATGATGATGATGATGATAAATATAACAAAGACGATCAATAGCTGATGATAGTGGCATACGAGAATCCATCATCCGATCTCGTTATATGTACGAGTACACAGTCCACGATACATGATCTCAAACCAAGAAATAAAGATAGACGGAGCGCTGAGTATTTTTCAAGTGACGACGAAAAAGTGATTAAACTCACGAACACATGTTTCTTCTTTGTTTATCAACCCGTATAATTCCAATAATGGATGCACACGCGTTGGTTACAAATAATTTAAGATGCTCAAGTGTACGTAAGTGCGTGTTCTTATAATAAGTTAAGTTTGGTTTTTACGTCACTAGAAATGTCCTTCACCTTTCGAAGTCTGAGTACAGGTTAGATAGAAATAAGATTAGTATCCAGTGATTTACATTTATCTAAGCCTTACTATTTGTAATAATTGTGTATATATGTATATATGTATTCAATACTGTCGTAAAATGTGCACAAGATTGTCAACGTTAGTAAATATAAGGAAATGGAAATGAGCTTCCGTAATACTAGCGAAGCTGATAATAGCTTTTCGAGGGTATGACATGTTCCGTTTATTATGAAACAAATATAAAAATTCTAAAGCTAATATGTGTTAACTCGTATGTAAGGCATCTTTTTGTATAATATATATTAACGGTATTATGTACGGATGTATTATGGTGAATACATGTCTAAAAATATTTATCTTAATCATCTATAAGGTTTCAGTACGAGTATACGTTTGAGGGTTCAGTATTTTGTAGGTTTTACTGTAACACTATCTTTGAGTTTATTACTACTGAGTATTACACTATCTTTTCTTTTTTTATCGGCCCGTGGATGTCCACTGCTGGACACTTACGTTGTAGGAAGGATTTACTCGGCGCACGCATGGATTGACGATCGCAATGACAACCGTCGAGCACTATAACCACTGTCGAAAGTCGCCGTTACCTGTCTAGGTATTTTACGTCTGCCGTAAAAGCGAGGCCTCACGATTCGTCGCGCGACACAGCCGCGTGATAGACTCGGATGAAACCGCGGAGCACATCTATTATTAAATAATTGCGTTTACAACCCGCCTGCGATCGTTGGTTACCGTGCAAAAATCCCTACTATGAGGCAGTCTAAGGGCCTCCCATTAGACTATGTTTAAGTAGTTTTTGAACTTGAGGGGTTAAGGTTTTTGTGGAATGTGATAATAGAGTGTTTTATTGTTTTTCCTTGTTCAATTTTATACATAAAGCAAAAGAAATTATTTACAAACGTCTAGACTGAGTTAGACAAGAGTGAAATGCGATTTTATAGGTTAACGTGTTTACCGTTCAGGTCTTTATCATCGTTTTGTATCTCGAGAAAATTATATTATCATTTTAATACATTGACTGCCGTGTAGTGGCGGTTGAGAATATCCACTACCCCATATCTTCCCGTGGGTGTCGTAAGAGGCGACAGAGGGAGACAGGCAGGAGATGGGCAGCAGCATCTTTCTGATAACAACTGTGTTATAATAAAAAAATTGCGGTTGCCAACCCGCTCGCCAAGCGTGGCAACTATGGCAAATATCCCCCCATGTATAACGACGCAAAAAAACGGCCCCCAGTCCCCGGCGGCCCCGCTATTCCTGGCTACGGGGGCGACCATGGTAACGGCGGGGCAGGGGGTGCTAAGAATCTCCGGTGGAGGTTCGGTTGACACCTACGATGACTCGACCTGGCAACATATGACGCACGCACCCTGAGGACTGACGAGAAGATACTGGAGCTGGAAGAAGAGGTAGACAAGTTGCGCTGGCATATTATTGGATTATCTGAGGTCCGAAGAGAGGGGGAGGATACGGAAATCCTCGAGTCCGGCAACTTGTTCTATCACCGGGAGGGGGACCATCTGTCCCAAGGAGGTGTCGGATTTATCGTCCACAAGTCTCTCGTCAACAACGTTGTAAAGATTGGGAGTGTGTCGACGAGGGTCGCAGTACCTTGATATTTCCAGAGCCATTTCCAAACCATCACGGTGTTGATGGGAGACTTCAACGCAAAACTAGGCACAAGAGAAAGCGGTGAGCTGAAGGTGGGGAAATTTGGAGTAGGGCAACGGAACCGAAGGGGCCAGCAGCTGGCCGAATTTATGGAAAAAGAGGGACTCTTTATGATGAACTCTTTCTTCCAGAAGCGGCCCCACAGGAAGTGGACCTGGTCGAGCCCCGACAGTTCGACAAAAAATGAGATTGACTTCATTATGACTACCAGACGCCAACTGTTCAGTGATCGCAAGGGTGAAAACTGGCAGCGATCACCGAATGGTTAGAGGCACACTGAACCTAAATGTTAAGTTGGAGAGGTCTCGTCTAATGAAGTCAATGCTCCGTCCCCCTCGTGCTCTAATCCAGAATCCCGAAACCTTTCAGCTCGAGTTACAAAACCGCTTTCAGTGCCTAGAGGATTGCAATGCAGTGGACGATATGAATGACAAGCTCGTGGAAACTGTCCATGCGGTCGGAGCTAAGTTCTGCAAGACCCGCCGCAGAAGAACACAAATACTCTCCGATCACACTCTTAATCTCATGGCAGTTAGACGGGAGCTGAGGCTGCAATCGTCAACGCATTTGACAGCATACAGGCAACTGAACAGACAGATCTCCAAATGCATGCGGCGAGACTTACGCAACTTTAATACTGCTCATATTAAAGAAGCGATCGAGCGGAACCAGGGCTCCAAAGTCTTTGCCAGAGATTTGTCTGCCAGAAAGAGCCAACTGTCAAGGCTGAAGACTGAGTGTGGCAACATCGTTTCCGGGACACCTGAGATTCTGAGTGAGATTGAGAGGTTCTATGGGCAGCTGTACACATCATCGTTGGAGCCACACGCAAGTGTGAGTAACGATCCAAGAGCAAGTCTTATCCGACACTATTCCGATGATATCCCGGACGTCAGTCTGAGCGAGATTAGAATGGCTCTCCACCACCTTAAAAACGGCAAGACCCCGGGCGAGGATGGAATTACAGCGGAGCTTCTGAAAGCGGGTGGAACACCGGTACTTGAAGTCCTTCAGAAGCTCTTCAATTCCGTCCTTCATGGTGGCACTACTCCGGAGGCGTGGAGCAGAAGCGCGGTGGTCTTGTTCTTTAAGAAAGGCGACAACGCTCTCTTGAAGAACTACAGACCGATTTCCCTTCTGAGCCGCGTCTACGTGCTGTTTTCGAGAGTCATTACGAATCGTCTCGCACGCAGACTCGACGACTTCCAGCCTCCCGAACAAGCCGGTTTCCGAAAAAGCTTCAGTACCATAGACCACATACATACCCTTCGGCAAATTGTACAGTAGTCTGAAGAGTACAATCTGCCACTTTGCCTGGCGTATGTGGACTATGAGAAAGCCTTTGATTCCGTCGAAATTTGGGCGGTGCTACAGTCTCTTCAGCGGTGCCTAGTTGACTATCGGTATATTGAAGTGCTGAAGTGTTTGTACAGTAGGGCTACGATTACTATCCGAGTACAGAACCAGAGTACGAAACCTATCCAACTGCAGAGAGGTGTAAGACAGGGTGATGTTATATCCCCGAAACTCTTCACCGCTGCGTTGGAAGACGTTTTCAAGCTACTGGACTGGAAAGGATACGGTATTAACATCAATGGCGAGTACATCACTCACCTTCGATTTGCCGACGATATAGTCCTTATGGCAGAATCGCTGGAGGACCTTAGCACTATACTCAATGACCTCAATGGTGTCTCCCAACGGATAGGTCTTAAGATGAACATGGACAAAACAAAGATCATGTTTAATGTCCATGTCACACCTATGCCGGTAGTTGTTGGGAGCACTATGCTCGAAGTTGTTGACGAGTACGTTTACCTGGGACAAATAGTCCGACTAGGTAAGTCCAACTTCGACCGAGAGGTCAATCGACGGATTCAACTCGGCTGGGCAGTGTTCGGGAAATTACGACACGTCTTCTCGTCAGGTATACCTCAATCTCTGAAAACTAAAGTGTATAACCAGTGCGTGTTGCCAGTGATGACTTACGGATCTGAGACGTGGTCCTTCACCGCTGGCCGTATGAGGACGCTCAAGGTCGCTCAGCGAGCTATGGAGAGGGCTATGCTCGGAGTTTCACTGCGTGATAGACTCAGAAATGAGGATATCCGCAGTAAAACCAGAGTGGCCGACATAGCCCAACGGATTAGTAAGCTGAAGTGGCAATGGGCCGGCCATATAGCTCGAAGAACCGATAACAGATGGGGAAGAAAGGTTCTCGAGTGGCAGCCTCGTACCGGTAGGCGTAGTGTAGGGCGACCCCCCTGCTAGATGGAGTGACGACCTGGTAAGACATGCAGGAAGTCGATGGATGCAGGTGGCTCAGGACCGTGCTTTGTGGCATTACTTGGGGGAGGCCTATGTTCAGCAGTGGACTTGTGAAGGGCTGTAATGATGATGATGATGATGATGACATTGACTGCAAAACGAGGCTTGAAACACCTCGTCCGTGTCTCGTCTTTATAGCGGTAAGGAAAACTTAAACTTCTCTGTCGTGCGAGAAGCGTAACTTCCGTTTGCTTCAGTCTAGGAAAGAGATAACTATATATCTGAGATGTGCTATTGATGCCGAGTTTTGTTGGTATATCTACCTTAATACCGGATTTTTAGGCCTCGTACCGCATTGAATAAATTAAAGTTTTATACAGTGCGTTACGAGGTTGCGAACACCTCGTACCCCGCACACCTCGTACCGCACCCTGCGCTAGCTTTACGCGGTTAGTGTTGTGCAAAACGTTGAACGCTGCACCCGCGACGATATAATAAGATGTCGAAACGTTGCCGAAGAAAGTTAATTAATAATATTATTGACGATGAAGAGGAATGCAAAACGGTGGTAAATCTTATTCTAAATTAACGATATTTGAAAAACAGGTAAGTTTCCAATCAATATTTACAAATTATACTCAGTCTAAGTGAAATAAATATGAAGGAATATAACAAATAAATTCAACTGACAAAAGCAAAACACACGCAGGCCGTAACGATCCCATACGTATGTATAGAAATGCTCCAGTAAATCGCTACACCTAATCAACCCGCTTAAAAAATACACTATCAGTTTTTTTTTTCAGAACCTGCTCCAAAAAATCCACATCATCTCGAAAAAGGATCAAAGAAAAGGAGATGTGTAGGATGCTACGAAAAACTTCGCACCTTCTTATCAAGTCGTGAGGCTGACAAAATATCAAAGAAAATTCTCACAGAATGTATCGGTTGCAAAAATATTATTGTTTGCCCTGTTTTAATAAAAAGCATCCATAAGTACAATTAAATAAAATCGATATTTTTCCCATCACTAAACAATATGAAAAACTGCCCTTTTTCAGTGCGGTATGGGCCGTATGGGGTACATAAGACCCCACATTTTATTTTACCTATAGAATCTAAACTAAATAATCTGCCCACAGGCGGCGGCAGATTTAGGTTAATCAACTTATTGATAATAATAATCGCGACAAAAACCATACAATTCGCCTTATTTGGCGCCAAAAAAAGGATATTTGTCTCATGTGGGCGGTGGGGTTTACTAAGCCTCGTGCCGCTACAACCTCTGGTTCAGAACGAGGTTTCAAACGTCTCGTAACGCAGTAATGGAAAGTACAGATAAATCAGTGCCGCTGGGAACGTGTTAAGAAAGTTACAAAGAATACATTTTTAAAACCTTTTATTTTTATTTTACGAGGCATAAAAATATATTATCATTTAAAATATTTCACTTGGAAAAGTAAACAAAGCTGTACGAGTGCTCGTATATCTTGATGAAAAATAATTTTGTTAATTTTATCGTCCTCAATACTTACATAACGTATATAAATAATTTAAAACTACATGCGATACTTTTTATTATATTAGTTTTATTCAATGTGTAGTATTCGAAATCATTGTGAAAACCATAGATTATCACAAAGTATATGAAGTCGATTGAGTCGGTTGCCCTTTCAACCGCCAATCGTTGGGAACTAACCTCTAACAGGATGTCAGCATGAAGTAGTGGTTTAATGCTGCTGTATTTCATATATTGAGGGTGAACCTGGGACCCTTTTTAATGGTATTCAGGCATTCTATCATAGTCCTCAGGAAAGACAACTAATCACCACTCCAACGATTTCGATCATTGTTATGTATATTTAAGTGGGTCCCTAGATGATTTTAAAATTCAGTTAGGCCCGGTAGATGGCGCTGTTGTCGAGATCCAGAAATCATCCTTGCGAAGCCGAGGTGGATCGTAAGTAATTAATAAAGCCTTCTATAAATAATCTTATTTTTTAATTTATTTCAGTTAATAGCTTTAAAATTCACAGGATGAAATTAAAATTAAAAATTAATTTCTCTTCAAGCTCCAATGTAATTATCACTTCCTGGCTTATTATGCTTGTGTCACTATTATTATTTACATTAGGTAGTCCAGCACTAAAATAGACTGTCTATGTGATAGTATAATAATAGATATCTAGGTGATAGTAATTTATTTTTATAAGTAAAAGAAAATTAAAAATTGCTAAGAGGTCGCAAATGGTTAGGATGCAAAATATCTGATACAGTAATTGCTTGCTGTGAAAACTTAAACAAAATTTCTTTCAAATTTACAAAACCAAAAACATGTGTGCAGCGCACACGCGGTAGAAGTAAACCTTCAGAAAACTATGTGTAAAATAGCATTAAAAACGTAAAATAGAAGCTCCATGTTGCTATGTTTCGTATGGTGAGTGTAGAGAACCGGAAACCCTATTGTACTGGAAATGAGACATTCCATCTAGAACGACGAGGTGGAAACGCTCGAAACGAGTCGAAACTGCATTTTAATTCTTAGTTGATGTAGATGTCTATGGGCCATAGCGTCCATTTACCAATATTTACCATCAGATGGATCGTGTGGTCGTTTCTTATTCTATTAAAAAAAGGCTTTAATTGAAATAGTCTACATTTATAAACAACACAAGGACAAACACCCAGACCCATAACATTTATTTTAGGGCACATAAACACTCTGGGCCCGAGCTCGCAGTACTCTTGTGCTGCAGACAAACGATTATCCACTGCACCACCGAGTGGTCATTTATTTTATTACGGATTAGAAAGTGATTTGATCTTAATTTATTACTAACATAATTGTGTATTGTTTATTTTTTTTTCTTATTTGTATTTTTTATCAAATAATTGTAAATTTGTAATAAATTGGTGTCTTTCAAGTATATTGATTTATTATCCTGATTGGTATATTTACTCAATACTCACGCAAAAATCATGTATTATGGAGAATTTACTCATTTATATAAAATATGAATAAACATTACATCGATAAGGTTATTCAACGTTCTCATATTATGCTGTCAGAATTGTTTGTCAAAAGATAAATATAGTGTTTTTATGTTGGAAAGATAGCTTGGTACCTTCGCACTAATATGCTTACTTATTTGTTTGCACAAGAAAGATTTGGATTGTTTCCAACTCATTTACGTAATGATAAATCCGAAGCTGGAATTTTGTTACAAAGTTCGATATTTCACTGCTGGATAGCACCGTGCTGTATTGACTGTGACGCTACGAAATGTGGGTTTGATTCCTGCAGGGTTTAGGGACTAGCCTATTACATACATACTCGTATTTATTGAATATTACGATTTCTAAGATCACATTAAATGTCAACGTAGAACAATATCTTACATATACTTCAAAAAATGAATCATAACTTTTGATATAATTAACAGATTTTAGTAAAACAATGCTTAAATGTTACTAGAAGAGACGCTTTATGATTTTCTTTACAATTTTTGAAAAATATTATTACTTAAGAATAAGCAAACAGACATACAGACAGACAATTCTAAAAATTATAGAAATGTATTTAGTTACTTATTTTTAGTCACAAAAATATGAAATGTGCAGACACTTGCAAAATGCGAATACATTTTTATTACAATATATGTATGGATAGTATTTGCGTCACGCTATTAATGGTAAGCAGGCAGATTCCAAAGACCACGTTTATATAGGCAATTGTTATGGATTTATAAAGAACGCATATATAGCCTTTTTCGATTTTATGTTTCGGTATTTTAATTTTGAACTACTTTTGTAAGATTTGAGCTAACATATATTTGTTTTATTTTTGTTTACGCGTCACCTAGTATTTTTTATAGAAAAAAAGGTGACAAACGAGTACATAGTTCACCTGATGGCAAGTGGATGCTATGTTCCATAGACATCTACGTTTATTTTCGATTAAGAATCAAAATGCAAAATGCGTTGTCTAGAAACTAAGATGAAAAACCTCGTTTCCAGTAAAAAGGGTCTCCACTTAAGTTAACGTATCATACCGCAGTCTTACTTCACGCTCCGTTGCTAAAGTTAGAGACGCCTGTCAAGTTTTACCGTTTATATGAACACAAAACACTCTGACAGTGAATCACGTGCGGTCTGTGTACAACGAGTATTACCAAGTTTAAAGTATCTGTTCGCAAGGGAAATATATTTCACTTGTGGCGTGGTGACAATTATGTTTCATTTTATAAAGTTTATAGTATAAATAAAAATAACTTATATCTAAATTTTATCGTTTATTTCATTCAGTATTGATTACAAGTACGAAAACAAGTTACAGCCTACCAAAAATCCACTGCGGAACATATACCACATTGACACAACGCACAGTCTTGGGTCTCTGGTCAGGTCATCACTCCATCTAGTGGGGGTCACTAAACATTGCGCTGAGCCAATACAAGGCTGTCTTGACTCCACTTGAGAACCTTTGTCCCCATCGTTTGTCGGTTTTTCGATCAATATGGCCAGCGCATTATCAGCACATTGATCAGCTGGACTTTTTCCGTTACGTTTGTTCTTTTGGAGATATCCTTATTTTGGATTGTATCATGCAGTGAAGTTTCGCAAATGGTTCTCGCGGGGGGGCCCTATACTCGTTGGTAAGAGAGTACGCACATATACATGCATATATATATATTGCAGATATACGCTTCTTCTGCCCGTTGCAGTCCACATCTTCCTTTGGCGTTGTGAGGAAGATCATCTATTCTCGATAGATATGGCATGAGGTTCGGAAGCAGTATCAGAAGTATCGTAAGTTTGACCCTATCTCCGTGACCAGTCTGTATTTTACGACAGATGTTAAAATTAAAACTTAAAAAATTTAAAAACTCCGAAACAAAAGGTGATGATGATCTTTAAACGGCTGAAAAGATTTTTTTGTAACATAGTTAAGAAATTTTCGATTAAAAGACTTTTCAAAAGAAAAAAAAACTTAACCAAAATCAGTTCATCCGTTCCGGAGCTATAATACTAGACACTTATGAAAAGAGAAAGGATGAATCGCTATTAAATATCTCGCTATCGAAGGAGATATGAGATCTTTCTGATGTTTTTGTTGATCGCATCTTACATGATCCGCGGTACGGAATGGAGTTGTACGGATCGTACCATAATTTATGTTGCCTATTCAGCAATCTACTTTTGGTGTGTGTCGCCGCCGCACATATTTTATTACTTAATCAGTGTGTAGTTAAACTTCTTATGAACAACACGCGTGTCTATCTCAGTACAATAACTCAGTGCACTCACAAAACATTTTTCTACGGGTTTATGAACTATACAACTAATTAAAGCAATATAAACTGAAAACCGTGACTCTTACAGGCGGAATAGATTATGCCGTCAACTCAAGGTGCAAAATTTTAAACTCGGTAAAGCCACGCTGCAGCTATGTTATGATTACAGCACGAATAGGTCAACTTGACCGGGGTAGGCCCACGCTATCATAGTATATCGGCATAAAATACTTGACAAGGGAGCGTTCTCGTGCTTACGTCCGTAAGGGGTGCAACGTCGTCCGCGTTTTGATTTTTGAGTAATACTTTTTGGGGGTAGTTTTTTTTTTTTTTTTGTGCATAATAATATATATATATTTATATGTGTGTGTATATGTTATTTTTGTGTGTGTATGTGCGTGTGTGTTTTTGTGTGTGTGTACTGCGTGCGTGCGTGTGTGTGTGTGTGTGGGGGGTGGGGGGGGGGGGGGGGGGGGGGGGGGGGGGGGGGGGGGGGGGCGTGTGGGTGTGGGTGTGGGTGTGGGTGTGGGTGTGCGTGCGTGCGTGCTGCTGCGTGGTTGCGTGCGTGCGTGCGTGCGTGGTGGGGGGGGTGCTGCTTTTTTTTGTGTGTATAGATGTCTATGGGCCACGGCATTTATTTACCATTGGGTGGACTGTGTGCTCGTTTGTCATCCTTATTCTATAAAAATAGAATTTTGAAGTAATAGATTATTTGATAAAAATAATAATATTTCATTGTAAAATGATCTATAATAAAATATATCTTTTTTCAGTTCAGGACACGTAACTTATATCTAGTTCCAACTATATAGTTCAAAAAATTTGTAGCAATTTTTTCAAACAAATCATTAACGATTCGTAAGTTTAATCATTGCTTTGAGCATCACCGAAAAATGTAATTATTTAGTATTTTCATTAATAACAGGTGTAGCATGCATATCACGTGTTTTTCCAATTCGTTCATCAAGGCTTATTCATCACTGCCACTACAGCCCATCACTAGTCTACTGCTGAATATAGCCTCCTCCATGTTTCAATTGTTGCCCGAATTGAACTCAATATTATTTTATGGTTAAGTTAAGAATTTTTAAGATTACGTTTTTACCCAAGAATAACTAGTAATAACTACTATTCTTAATTTGAAGTAGTAAATTAATGATTTTAATAATATTTTACCCTTATTACATCTAGGTTTTTGGAACATAATATTTTTTTATATCTAAACCAAAACAGTGTATAAGTTAAAAAACTAAAAGACCATCGTATTGGCAGTGTGTTTTAACATCATCACCATCATCATCATTACAGCCCTTCACAAGTCCACTGCTGAGCATAGGCCTCCCCCAAGTAATGCCACAAAGCACGGTCCTGAGCCACCTGCATCTACTGTGTTTTAACAATTGCTAACTAACAACGTTTTAACGATATTAATGAAATATTTTCATTTTTTATACTACAACTTTTTGTTAGAGATAAAACTTGCCGAGTAACGAATACAATAACAAAGACCGATTTTTTTTTTCATTTAAACTATTAAAAAATTTTGTACATTCCCGTAACTTTAATTCAAGAATCAGCTTTGGCAAACGTTCAGATTTTACATCTTTTTCTGGTTTTGACAATCTCGCATTTAGTTTGTTTTCAGTTTGGAACCCTTTCCACATTTATATTTTCTAAAATAATGGTCTTTAAATTTTTTACTTAAACTGCTTTCGTATAAAACTTAAAATAATAAATATGCAATATATATTTAAAGATCATTGGTCGAAATTTATTAAACTTTTCTATTCGTAAATCAGTAAAAAACCTAAATATTTAAAAATTAGAGGTTGTTTCTAATGTGCAAGGGGGCGACCTAATTATACCCTAAGGATTCCTAAGGATGATCTTGAAAGCAGTCAGGTATGTTACAGAAGTATCCCAGTTTTTAACCCTCTCAAATCCTCTAAATCCCTCTACTTTTTACGTGGTAGAGCCATGCTGCAGCTATGTTATGGTTGTAGTACAAAAGGGTCGGCTCATCCGGGGTAGGACCACGCTTTCACAGAATACCGGCGTAAAATAGCAGCTTAACACTGTGTGTTTGTTGGGAGTTAGAGAACCGGAGACCGCTTTTTACTGGAAACGACGCATTCCATCTTAGTCCTCAGGAGTGGCAAGGCATTTACATTTTAATTCTTAATCGAGGATAGATGTAGGTGCCTATGGGCCACAGCATCCACTAATCATTAGGTGGACTGTGTGCTCGTTTGTCACTCTTATGCTATTAAAATTAAAAAATTAAAAACTTACCCTTGCCTTTTTTTGTTTGCTTAGGAAAGGCTACGAGTACATATGGTAGCAAATTATTGTCAACTATTGTCTTTTATTGGGAAAAAAGGGTAGCTTAAGGGGCTTGCCATAAACTTCACAGCACGCGAGCGATACGTGTTCGATCCCTGCTGGCACCAATGTAGTTAATAATTGCTATTGTAAGTGCTGATTTAAGTATCCGGCGGTGAACGACAACATCGTGAGTAAACCTGCATGTCTGAGAAATAAAAATAATTCTAAGATATTTATTATTAAAAAATGTGAAATTCGCCAATACGCACTGGAGCATCGTGTTCGAGTTTTGGGGCACTTGCCTTTAATAAAGTAAAGGAGAGTGATGTTTGGGTCACACATGCTATACTTATGCACCGGTGTTGCTTAAAGTGCCAGTTTTGCTTGGCTATGAGAGATTCTCACAAGATTTGATTTTGTGTTTTATGGGTAATTTTAAATTCCATGCCTTTTTCCCTAGATCTGTGACGTCTAAATATGAACGTCGATTCTATTCACCTTTTTAAAAGCTTTTATTTAAATTGCAATGTCTATCTGCTTCTTAGGGTTGAGTGATAAAGCCACGCTACTGCTGTATTATGTTTGTAGCAGGAATGGGTCGGCTCGACCGGGGTAAGACCACGCTCTCACAGAATACCAGCGTAAAATAGTAGCTTAATGCTGCTGTGTTTCGTATGGTGAGTGCAGAGAACCGAAAACCCTTTTTACTAGAAACGAGGCATTTCATCTTAGTTCTCAGTGGTGACAAAGCATCTGCATTTTCATTCGAGGATACATGAAGATGTCTATGGGTCACAGCATCGACTTATCTTAAATTTATGGGTTGGATTTAATTTAATGTTTATTTTCTTCTTTTCAGATCATTTAAATAAAAGCTTGTTATTAAAATGTTTTTTGCAATTTATTTACGTATGTATGTAATTACTCCAAGTTAATTAATTAATTATTATTCTTATTTCTACGTGGTCACAGATGCGGGTGTAATTAGTCTACTTAATACATTTAACCTTACACGACTTCAATATCATCATCATCACCTTCATAACAGCCTATCAAAGTCCAATGCTAAAGAAAAGCAAGTTGCCATCCTTGGCGAGAGGTTTGACAACTGCAGGTTTTTGTTATTTCTTATTGTTATCAGAAAGATACTGCTGCTCAACTATTGTTTATTTTCCATCTGTCCTCTCTCATGACACCCAAGAGATGATATGATGTAGAGGATTTCCTCACGCTGCTACTACTTTTACCATTAATTTCACTAATTGTTAATATTACATTTATTAATTGTTAGTATTCCTGTAGTAATTATTTCATTTTAATATTTATTTTAAAAATCTTAAATTGTTTATATTAGAAAAACATTTTCGTAATTTATTGTTATAACCAAGAACTTCCGGGTAAAATGTTTAATTTATATATGACTTCTTGTATGTTTCCAATTTACGGCGGAAATTTCCGGGAAATGGGAACGACGGCTGACGAAATCAAATAACAGAGCTCAAATTTCTCGTGTTTAGTATATTTTGCAATATTCGTCAGGAGATTTTTGTAATGTTACCTTAAGGCACAAACTAATAAGATTTCTAGCGTATGCTTTAAGGTGTAGGTATGCCAATTCCTTATGCTTCGATTTATTTTTGGTAAAAAATTCTCATTATGTTAAAAATGTGTTTAGTTTTATTTCATAAACTGTTTAGAGTATATTTCACCACCGTTCGTGAGAATGATAATGTGCTGACATCACATCTTGAACATATCATTTAATAGACCTTTTTACAGGTGTTAGAACCACGCAGCAGATAAATTATGGTTGCAGCACGAATGGGTTTGCTCAACCGGGGAAGGACAACGCCGTCCCAAATCTCACAGATTAGCGTAAAATAGCTGCTTATTATTGCTGATTTTCGTATATGAAAGAAGTAAGTAGAAAATAAAATAATTTGGTACCATGGAGTTGATCAGGACAAAGATGCTGGCCGTAGCAACGCCTCCGTCAATCAACCGTTTTTCTCTTACTTATATACTACGTGATCGAGCTTTTCACCAAATCATAGCAAAATACACGAAAAGGAAAGGTTTATTTCGATTCACATAAACATAAATAATACACATATACTCTTTGTTAATTTTGAAATGTTAATTTACGAGTTTATTATTACTTTTGATGCTTGACAAAAGTATCGAGATCTTCAGACATTCGAGATGAAATCTTCATTAACAAAAGTTTAAAAATGTTTCTAATAACCAGTCGTCATCATCATCATCATTACAACCCATCACAAGTCCACTGCTGAACATAGGCCTCCCCCAAGGAATTCCACAAAGCAAATATGGGGGACATATGTTATGTACATATGAAATGATTTAAACAAATTGTTTTGAAAGAGCAAGACGTTAAGTTGACAGAATGAAGAACAGTCTAATATCTCATTTATTATTTTAAATTCATGCGAAAAGCGAGTAATTTTGAAAGTGCTATACAGCAAATCTTACCAACTTGATACAGGGAGGCTTACGTCCAGTAAATGTTTTGAAAAAAAGTTATTTTACGGATTTACCCGCATTTAATCTTAATAACAGACTTTTCGAGGAATTCACATTATCAGTACTAATGGCACAACCTAAATAAGTGACAAGTTTAGGTCTAAAATCGTGATAGCTCAGTGGCTAAGGGCACGCTGTAAATTTCACAGTACGCGAACAACCCGGGTTCGATCACGCCAGCAGAAATGAGTTTGCTTGTTGCAATCTAAAATGCTGATTACCACGTTCTCGGCGGTGAAGCAAGTGGGAAATAAAGAAAAAATCGGGTGGGGCTGTGTGGGGGTAGTTGGTTGAAAAGTGAAACGTCTATGTCGGCCAGTTGATTTTAGTGTTAAAGATTGCGATGAGAACAAGATTGCCCTCGTTTTTAATATTTTAATACAATACTGCAATCTTACTTAGACGCCATCGCTGTCAACAGCTCTTATGGCGTATTAGAAAGAAAGAAAGAAAGAGATATTTATTTGGCCATTTCTTGAAAACTAAATAAATACTCAAAACATACATTATAATTAGGTATTCTTATAAGTAGGCTTAATTATACACTTACACACGTAAAAAAAGGTCAACAGCTAACTTAAAAAGAACACAATTTAAAAAAAAATGGGAAACACACATATAATATATATACATATACATAGATATATTACACATACATACATAAATATATACATACGGATAACACACATACAGATACACACATGGGCACATATTTTCTATAAATACGGACACATATAATATATACTTATTTGGATTAATAATACAAGTATATATTACACAATTGGTAGGTTTTTAATATTCTTTTTATATTTACTTTTGGGCCACAGCTGCCTTATCTTTGTCGTGCTATACCGGATGTTTATGAATGTTAATTTCATTGCATAACCGGAACCGAGGATATAAAAATAATTTAAATTTCATATAAAAACACTTATACACAATCGCAACCCGAGAGACATGTTCAACATAACATGCTACCGCATCCATTAAGCACGTTTTATCACAGAACCTGCGCTAACGCTACGCGCGCAATGGAAAGAAAATAGTGTAATTAGATTGTACACCCGTGACGTATGAAGGAAAAAACATAGATATACACGCTAAAGCATAAAAATATTAAATTTTAAATTGATAACCTACGATCGTAGCTGTTCGTTTAATAGTATAGCTTTGTATTTTGTGCGAAAACTACACACTGATTGTAGGTTTCGAAGAGGCGGTGGAAGGTTATTCCAGCACTTAGTTGCGGCATATCTGAAGCTCCCTCGGAATGCGGCAGAATGATGTATGGGTATGAGCAACTTGTACGTCGAAGCTGTTGTCGAAATTGTAGCATTGTCTGGTGCCCATTGTAACTTATTATAAAGGTAGGAGGGAGTTCTCGTTTTGATAGTGCCAAACAATAAAGTGGCGAAATGTAGTTGCCAACGGAAATCCATTTTAAGCATTCTTGCGTTGTTAATATAAGTTGTTACATGGGCACGTGGAGGAATTTTATAACAGAAGCGGGCACAGGCATTTTGAACACGCTGGATTAATTTCTTTGAACGCGCGAGAAGTCTAGGCGCTAATACCGCGTCAGCGTAGTTAAATTTAGATAGTACTAACGATTCGCATAATTTCCTACGCACCTCAGTGCCTAAAACATTTCTGATTTGGTGCAGAACTTTTAACCGGTAAAAGCAGTTTTTAGCTGTATTAATTATCTGTTTTTCAAACCTCAGCTGCTCATCCATTACTATTCCTAAGTTTCTCGCCTCGTTAACACGCTAAACATTTACATTTTTTATTTTTACTATTGGGTGGGCAGCTAACACTTTACTGATTTGTGTTTTAGTACCGAGTAGCATGTATTTTGATTTATTAGGATTTAAAACCAAGGTATTTGCATCAGACCAATCTGCTATGCGATTTAGATCATCATTCAACTTTTGTATTGCATCAGTACTTTCACTGGGGTGGAAGGAAATATATAGCTGCACGTCGTCAGCATATATGTGGTACTTGCTGTTTGTTATGCTTTTTGTAATATCTGCACTATACAAGGCAAAAATCAAAGGACCCAGTATTTAGCCTTGCGGCACCCCTCTCGCAACAGGAGAGCATTTGGAAACTGTTCTAGAGCCGTCACTATCCGTTACTTCGACAATCTGCCTACGATCACTAAAGTAACTAGCAAACCAGTCGACTGTATCGGAACTAAAACCAAAATACCTTACCAGAGTCTTGCGCATTTAAAATATTATCAACCACATCGGCTAAGGCTGTTGTTGTACTATGCTGTTTCCTAAAACCGGATTGAAAGTTTGGTAGGATGTTATTCAAGTTTAAGTAATGCGTTAGTTGATCACAGACAATTTTTACTAAAATTTTAGACATACATTGCAGTATGCTTATTGGCCGCAAATCCTTAAAGTCCATAATATTTACTTTTTTAGGAATCGGTCTTACTAACGCCATTTGCCAGAGAGTGGGAAAACTTTTTTGTAGTGAGAGAGATGTTTAAAATCTTTGTGATAGCACCTATGGAATAGGGGAGACAGTAGCATTTCCAATGAGATACCATCCACACCTAGAGCGTTTGATTTTAAATTTTGAAGTATTTTTATAACAGCGTTATTGTCAGTTTGAACAAGGTCAAATGTTGCAGAACTAAATCTGTTCGTCTCGTAATAATCTATAGTTGACTGTGAGGCAGAACCCGGGCCTGGGATACTAAGGAAATGATAGTTTATATTTTCAGGATCGCTTAAATTAGGGGGCAGAGATGCTTTGTGGTCATTTTTTATTTTAATTTGTCGTTTTATGTGGGTCCAGAGTATTTGAGGATTACTTATATTATAGTTAACCTAGGTATTAAAATAAGCAGACTTTTCATTGTGTATAGCAATAGTAACTTGTTTTTTTAGTTCTTTGTTATAATTAATATGATAATCTAGCTTTGTTAACCGTGCTTTTGAATGCGCTCGATCACGGAGACCCATCATTAATTTAACATTGTAAGTTATCAAGGGGTAATGATGTTCCTTAATGCATACCGATCTAAGTGGCGCAAGTAGGTTAAAACAGATAAAATGGCTGTATTAAATTCAGTTACCATAGCGTTAACGTCTGTCATATTTGTAATTGAGTCCCAGTCTATATTTTCTAAAACCTGGTGTAGGCGATTCGATTCAATATACTTGAGTGGCCTATAAACTATTCTACGTGGAGGACATTTTGAAGTTATTAACCCAACTTCGCATGATATAAACACGTGGTGGTTCAAATCGGGAATATAGTCCACATTTACTTGATTTAGGTTTACATTAGAGCAAATAAGATCTATTAGTATTTCGCTGTTATTTGTGAAATGTGTAGGTTTGTTGACATATTGTTTAAGACTGTTTATAATAAGAAACTCCTCTAATATTTTAGTGTAAGGGTTATGTTTATCAAGGTAGTTGATATTAAAATCTCCGAGGAGCAGTAAATAGTCAAACGATGGGAAGGAATTAATCGTGTCTGTAAGCGCATCAAGGAAATTATGTAATTGAAACCAAGGTGGCCTGTAGGCAGTGCCAATTACAATAGACTTACCACTGATCTTGGTACCCAGCCACATTTGTTCCACTAACGGAGCTATGGGGTGAGTGAGAATGCGAACTGGTAGCCCCCGTCTGATATAAAAACCCACACCGCCACCTCGTGTACGTATTTCGACCGACCTGGGAATATGTCGTAACTGATAGCCAGGCAAACAAGGTGCCCGACCTTCTTCCCCTTCCCGAAGCCAGGTTTCACTTAACGCCATAACGTCCACCTCATGACGGACCATTGCCACCACAAACTCATCATGACACGTTCCGAGTGAGCCGGGGTTTATAAAACCAACCTTTAAGTTTTTTTTTTCTAGCCATTGTAATATAATGTTATTAAAATTATACTTGGTATATAACAGTTAATAATATACAATTTATAACGATTAAAGATAGTTAATGTAGATAAAGGTTTATGGACAAAAATCCACTGGAAATTACTTATAAAGGCCATATTCCTATACACGGTTAGTTCTGAGGAAATAATATAAGTAGTGCCCAGGTGAGGACGGATAAAATGTATAAATAAAGCCAAATGGGATGGGAATATATTATATAAATAAATGTAAAATTTATGCCAATGCATACATTCAAAAGATTGACGAATCGCTACAATTGTAACATTGTGTACAGAAAATAACAGAAGTTTAAGTTTACGTTAAACAAAGCGTAGCAAAATATAATATTAAGAAATATCGCAGAACGTAATTCACGGCATACATTAAGTCGTGAGACACGATAAAAATCACGTTAAACATATGAAACTCCCATAAAAATACTACAGAAAAAACAATATAAAAAGAAGTAAAATATTATCAACAAACTTACGCGGTAAATTATTATACATTGAAATGTACTATTACTATACAAAACAATAAGATAAAAACAAAATTTAAGTATAGTAAACATCAAATTTAAGTAACACAAAAAACTTTTACAATATCACTCTCCATATGAATTCGTCGTTTGCTCGACGTTGAATCACGCCTTACAAATATATTGCCGTTTTTTGTCCATACATAACGCCAGTTATTTTGCCGTGCTTCCTGTCTAACCTTAAAGAGAAGTTGCTTGTTAGTGTGCGTCAGGCGTTCATTTAAATAAAAGCACACTGTTTCCGCATTAATGTTGAACCCGGATGTATCAGCTCCCCGCCGTACGCGTGCCGCGCGTAACATTTGGTCGCGAATAGCACGGCGCGCTAGGTGAATGATGATAGGTATAGGACGCTGCGGTTCAGCAGCTGTATTCTCGCAATCACGACGCATACCCGATCTCTCTACACTAACCACATCGCGTTCATCCAGATCAACGCCTAATTTTTGCGCGACTAGAGTAAGGAGATGCATCGGGTTTTCCCCTTTTTGTTCTGGCAGGCCTGTGAGCTCTTTAATAGAGCAGCTTTAGCTGTGCAATAGTTTCAACCAACTCACTCGCAGGTGCCACTTTCTTTTCCTCCGTTTGTTGCTCTAAGTAGGTCACACGGGTTTCGATGGTCTCTAATCTTGAATTAAACTCCGTAACGGTGGTATTCAAATTCGCAATCTCCTGGCGAAAATTAACCATTTCTCTCGATAGGGTTTTTAGCTCTGTCCGTAGGAGCCTAATTTCCTGCGCTAATAATCCTTCGTTAGAACCCTCCACTCTTGCATCCAAGGAGGTTTCGGTTATCTCCTCTGTTTATGCATATGTTGGACTTTGCCGCGGCGTCGAATTGACTCCCGAACTCGAGGCTTTTGGTTTACAGGGCTTGCACATTCATTTAGAGCTTACTTTTGAGTCTGGGTTAATGTTTACACAATGGCGATGGTATGTTAATGAACATTTAGTACATTTAACGCCATTTGTCTGAGAAAGGAACTTACCGCAATGACCACACTTATTTGCCATGTTTAATCTAATTATCACTTAATGTTCTCGTATTATTTACATTTACAAAACTACGCTTAATTATTTTATAAGCCCAAATTAACACAACTTGTATGCACTACCCGCCGTGCCCTCGACTCCTCCTATTACGGATACGTTTATTGTATACGTAGTTACGGTATAATAATATGGAGAATTTCTGTAGACATTAAAAAAGCTTTAATTGTATGTATGATATCCTCGAAACACTAAAATTTGTAAAAAATAACCCTGAGCTATTTGTAACTGCTGGAGATATAATCAAATCAAAACCTTTAAGAAATCCAGGCAAATCAATCATTTATAAAATATCGAAAACTTGCTATACAATATGCACAAAAATATTGAACCCAATACCCAGTAACCTAAAATTGCAACCAAGGAAGCGTTTCGGAAACAAGTCGAGAAAGTGGCTCGTTAATAGATCGAAATCTGGTTGATTTAAATTTACAATATCACTCGGTAGATGGCGCTGTTGTCGAGATCTAGAAATCACCCATGCAGAGCCGAGTCGAATCGCTTGTAAAAAATATAAATTGCTCATGAACAAACATCCAGACATAGATATGGGTGTCTATGATCCAGCATCTAATAAACATCAGGTGAACTGTGTACAAAGTCAAGGTCAAAGTCAAACTTTTTTTTAATTGAGGCTTATAGAAAGCTCTTGTGAAGTTCAAAATTAACACAGTTTTGCAACAAAAGACCTAAGAAAATAACTGAAATACGAAGTTTTTAATACTATAAAAAAGGTAAAAAGTGAGCCCATTGTCCACATGATAGTAGGCGAACACTGCGGCCCATAGACATCTACATCTATCTCCGATACAGAATCAAATGTAGACGCGTTGCAAATGCGTATAATCGTTTGTAATTCTTATTTTTATTAAAAAATAATAAGATTATACATGTATTTTATAAGCCTCGCTTGGTGTTTAATCTTACAATACTCATGCAGTAGTTGCACTTGTTTGTTATTATGTATAGTCTTAAATACCGTTACTAATTTATAAGAAAAAATGTTACCTTCACGTCATGCCTCTTTGTCATAATCTCTACGTGCTCGGCCCGCAAATTGCATTATTTGACCGAAACATAAACTAGAACTTTCCTACTGTCAGTATTTCAAGTTCCTAACTTGTCTGACAAATTTGACCCAAAACCTTGAGTTATACCATAAATTTCGAAGTACGTGCTTGAAGTGTGGAATTAACTCATAACAATTGCCTGGACTTCGAAATTGAGCACATCAATTGATATCTTAAAAGATTTATTTATGTAATCTTTATTGTAAGACACCCTAATCTAAGGGTTACAATGGGCGGACTTAATGTTTCTTTAGCGATTTGACAGCACAAGTGAATCTATTACTCTATTTCTTTCAATGTCGAAGATCAATACTTACCTATACTTACACACTTACATATTTTTAAACCTAAATAGAGATGTACATATATGCCTAAACGTGAACAGTTTGAGCACTTTTTTTTTCTAATTATAAAGTATTTTTCTTTTTTTCAAATTAAAGAATTTCTTTAGGAACGCCCCAGTATAAGTTTTGAAGCATCATGCAAATTCGTCTTTAAACAAATCCCCAACCAACAGTTGGTTCCGAGAGTTAGTAAGTGCACTGTCACTTTATTGTCAACTTAGTCTGTTGTTTGTGTGTTGTCGTGTTTCACATATGTTTCATTTCACATTTGATTATTTGTAGACCATATCCACTAATGATTGATTTTTGTAATTATTTGTAGGCCTTCAGCCGTCAATTCATTAGCTTAATAATAACAACATAAAAAGGTAAGTAAGTGATGACTGTGGTACATTCGATGGGAGCCTTTACTATCTTCAAAACAGTATTTGGGAAACTAGAGCAGAATTTTAGATTTTTAACCATTTAAAAGGGTTTTTTTCCAAGGGTGTAAGAATACAATAGTAAGCAAGTAAGCATTCTCACTTCACATATTTTGATTATGATCAGTAAACAAGCACTCGCCTTACGATTCGTTTCTTTCAGACTAGTACGTGAGAAAATTGGGTTTGATACCAAATACTAAAATTGTTAATTTAAATTATCTTTACTGCTAGTTCGGCAGTGAAATTATATTTGTTTCGATGACATGTGAAGTCTGACAACACGCATTGAGACGGATTGCAGCCTTTTCTGTGATTCAAAATATTGGCAGAACTAAGAGAAGCCTGTTATGTACGGTTGCTACTACTGCTGAGATTGTTACTTATTAAATTACTGACAGACAACAACAAATCGAGTTAAAGCATTTTTTTTTCATACATCGGTACAGAAACGAGAAAGACGAAAAGAGAAAAACATTCAACTTCATTGAGGCAATGAATAAAACCTAAAAAATCTTCAATTTCTGTCATTGAGCATTGCATTCAAATTCAAATTCAAATTCTTTATTTGCAACTAAATAGGTACAAAATGTTTTCTTATTGATGTTATACTGTTATTGTGTTAAGAAAACCTATTTATCTGTTTTCAACAGCATGCAAGTATTCAAAAGTTTTTATAATAAAATCTATTCCTAAATTTCATCTATATGAACAAACTAAAACGTCATTTTACAATATTTATAAATAAATAAATTCATATATATATAAATTAATTAATTATTGCATCGATTATTAATTAACCATAAAACTACTTAGTCACCACAATTCAAAAACTCATTTACTAAATAAAATGCTTTATCTACTAGCCATCGTCGAAGTGACATTTTAAACTTATTATAAGGTAATTGCTTAATATGTGAGGGTATTTTGTTATATATCGTGTTACACATTGCATAGCTATTTTTTTGAAAGCGCTTACTTTTTTGGAATTGTGTCAAGTACTAATTTATGTGGGTTCCGTAAATTTATTTTTGTTGCATCTTTAGTTTGTAAGAATAAGTGCTTGTTTTGTGAGGCAGGGAAAAGGAAGTATGTTTAAAATCTTAAAATAAAGCTTGCATGATGTTCATTCATTCAGCTACTCTGTTCCACTCAAATGCGGTGCATACACCGCATTTAATAAGTCAGTCGCTAGGCGCTTGTAAAGTTGTCACGTGTTGTGTTGATTTAAAAAAAATCTCTTGAAAAAAATATGCCGTAGTCTGTACTTAGATATTGCACAAATAATTCGAGAAATGTCAGTAAAAACATAAGAATTACTTTTCATCGCTTAATAAGATACTTATTCAATAAAAAAGTATCATAGAAACAATAAAACAAATTATTCCTAAGACGCCATCTCGTGTCATGGATATTTATGAAATTAATATATTCAGATGAGACGTTTCTGTGGGTACTTAAGTATAGGAGGAATATATTGTGATATATATTTTTGTAGAAACATATATAAGTTATTATAATTAGGCTAAATTTTTCGTGTTTAAGTCTGCTTATTATTCTTTATTATTAGGTTTCCACTTCAAAGTTAAAGTAGAATAAATTCGTCCATTTTTAACTCTCGCGTGCCCAGCATTTATGAACGATTCTTATTCTAATTTAAATAAATATATTTCTAAATTAAATGTTATGTTAATAAGTTTTGTTAACCATACATTTAGTATGTTTTTTATATTTGACAGTTACCTTTTAAAATATTCATATAAAAATATCATTAAAATGTAATTGTGATATAAAATTATGTAATATTATATTAAATAAGCAAATACATATAAACAATATATATGACAAAATTTAAATATTGTTCTCGATATAATTGACCTATTTAACAATACAATCTACTATTACCTACGGATCATTCTACCTATGTTTATTCTATGATAAAAAAAACCAACCGCGCGAACACAGAGTAGCGCACATTTTTTGTTTGAGATAGCTGTTCTAGTACGTAGGTACATATTACTTCAATGATTTCTGTCGTTGATAGTACAATGCTCAGCATAGATCTCCACCATACATTATCTTATATGCGAGATATTTATCGTAGTTGCCAGGCCTGGCAAGCGGATTGGCAGCCGCAGTTTCTTATTTTCGTTCAGCTGTTATCAGAAAGATGCTGCTGCCGATCTCCTGGTTCAGTTTACCTCTGTCGCCTCGTCCCAAACCCACGTTATGATATGGGGTAGTGGATCTTCATCTTCTATTGTCAAACTTCATTGGAAAAAAGGTAGTTACTTTTATAAGTCTACTTTTGTATGATGAAGCATGCCGCTTTATACGCGTCCGGTAGACGTGCGCGAAATGAATAGAGATGTATACGTATCTTTAGATAAAAAGATAAGTATTTCTTTCACCACTCATATGTATCACTAGTTCATTTTGTTTATTTACTCTTCTGATTCTGTTTTTAAAAACTATATATATAGTTGACCGTTCCTGTATTTATCTTAAGTATTCATTTTTGTATCACTTCAGTGATAGTTTAGTTGACAAAGATGATTAAACCGTATCAACGATCGTTATAATATCTATTAGTATAGTAATGAAATTCAATAAAATATAATATGTTATATTTTATTGATTTTCATTACGGAACATTGATACAACTTTACTATTTTAAGTTCTTTAACAAACATAAGTAATAAATATAGCATATTAATAATTACTATATTTGAACACAGTATTGATTTCTTACATAAAAATGCTAAAACTTTAAATATCATACAGTTCTAATCGCCGCCGTAAAGTGCTAAGAACGCTGATTTCTTCACTGAATGGCTATACTCAGCCTTTGAGTAAAAAAAACGAACCAGCCCTCTAATCACCAGCATCGACGACTGAAAAGAAAGCTTTAATTCGTTAAATTTATACCTATTGTTATGTATGATGATATCCAAATAAAGTACGTAATCACGTGTGTACATGCTTAAGGTAAGGTTTCTCTCTATCCTTTAACTAAATGACAATAGAAAAAGACGGATATAGATATAATTAATACTTAAAATTTAAGTAATCGATAGTCCAAAACTATAAGTAAGACCATAAATATTTGGCCGTGACAACATATTGTATTTTATAAAATATCTTTGTAATTGAGCACAATAAAATGTTTATTTTACGAGACAAAAATAGCTCTGAAAGTGATCATGCAATTTCACGACAAACAACAAGAGCCGACTGAATGATTTAGCGACACACTCGTACGAATACACACTCGTACACATATATATTGAGAGCGGATGAATGAGAGATAGATTGAGTCATAG
Organism: Parnassius apollo; assembly: GCA_907164705.1. Classification (NCBI taxonomy): domain Eukaryota; kingdom Metazoa; phylum Arthropoda; class Insecta; order Lepidoptera; family Papilionidae; genus Parnassius; species Parnassius apollo. The sequence goes on along the minus strand of CAJQZP010001049.1, from coordinate 16,967 downwards.
CAACGATCTATGTGTGCATCTTTCGTTAGCAAACTACTTATGTATAGAGTGCGCGGCACATAAACGTACATATATATTACTATATAATAGATATCGTTATCATCATTACAGCCTACCATAAGGGTACTGCTGAACACAGGCCTCCCCAAAGTTTGTCACAATGGACTCCCCAGTTGTCTTGAACCACCTGCATACCTCGACTACCTGCACGTTTCATCAGATCGTCACTTCATTCCAGTTATACATATAACTTTATTACAATCAATTTTAGCTTTATTTTATGTTTCATGATAAAGTCAGTTTATACCATATTATATTCAATGCTTAGGTTCTTACAATTCTATTTTTTTGTAATAAAGACGACGATGATAACGATTTATCCCCGTATTAAGCTTTTTGTGCTATTGTTATATTGAACGTGTGGAAAAACGCCTTTGTTACGAACAGGACCCTTATTCTGAAAGCCTCGTTTCTTTTCATTCACCAAAGTAATATATGATGATTTTGACATATATAACTGAAAATTGATTTGTAAATATTTATAGTACGAGATAAAGGACGTAGTAGCTCAGGGTTAAGCGTGAGTCATCAAAATCATAGTAGTATAGTTGTAGCACTAATGGGTCGGCTCGACCGGAAAAGGTCCATTTTCTCACAGAATACCAGAGTAAATTAGTAGCTTAAGTGCTGCTGTGTTTCGTATGGTGAGTGTAGAAAACTAGAGACCCTTTTTTATTGGAAAGGAGGCATTCCATCTTAGTCCTCACGGGTGACAACGCATCTGCATTTTGATTCGTAATCGAGGATAGATGTAGATGTCTATGGGCCACAGCAACCACTTACCATCACGTGGAATGTGTGCTCATTTGTCACCCTTATTCTATAAAAAAAAACTTACCATCATATGCAATGTGTGCTCGTTTGTCACTCTATCGTATAAAAAAAGCATAGCAGCCCGAGTTCAATTCCCGCAGGTGCCAATAAAGGTCAATAACGAACTCCCAAACAAAATTTTGTTAACATTATTTTCTTGCGTCTACAAATGAAAAATATGTCAAAATACAGAGTTTAAAATTTTAAACAATTTTTTATATCACTGCAGGAAATCGGATTATAGACATTCCAGTTTGAACAAAATTCACAGATGATGTATGGTATACGATCTTTGCCTGCTTTAATAGGAACTTGCCTGCCAAGCCTGAAAGCTACGGTAAATAAGACTTGAAAAAAAAAAACACTTTGACTTTTGACTTTAGGCTGTAACGATACATTACGGTTTGTTTTATACTATTAATTGATAATATCTCCTGAATAATTTGTGGAGAAATTTTGTACTTCGATTAAATAAAAATACGTAATCGGTATTTGTCGATAGTCACGAACGGAATATAACAAACTCGCGTACTTTTTATTTTATTGTTTAGTTTGTAAAATGACTTTAAACAAAATATATTTTATATTTCCTTTTTTTAGCATACAATCAACCGTTTTCGATATCCATGCTCCATGTTTGATGTTCGAATACTGTATTACATAAATGGAAAATAAAGCAACAGCCTTATATACTTTCCACTGTAGGGCACATAAAATAATAACTTTAAAATAATGTTTAACAAATATATGTTAAGAAAGGGATATATTATTTCAAATTAAAGTTACAGCCCATATACGACTCGCAGCTGGGCACAAGCCTCCTCTGTATCTTTTTTCTGGGAAAGTTTTTGGGCAAGTAAATGTCCGCCACGCTGCCCTAATGCCTGATGGCGAAATTCACATGTCATTGAAAAATTGTTTTCTTATTTCTCAGATATGTAGGTTTCCTCACGATGTTTTCCTTCACCGCCGAGTACTTGGTAAATCGGCGCTTAAAATTGCAATTAACATTTTCATCGGTGCTGGCGGGGATCGACGCCAGGGATGAAAGGAATTTAAATTAAACTAAAGTGACAAAGAACTATTTATTATTTTATTTCGTGGCAGAGCCACGTTGCAGTGATATTATGATTTTAGCACGAATGGGTTGGCTCGACGGAGGCATAAACACGCTCTCATAAAATAACAGCGTAAAATTGCAATGAATCCTAATGCTGCTATGTTACGTATGATGATTGTAGATAACCGTAAATCCTTTGTACTAGAAATGAGGCATTCCAGCTGACTGATCAGGGGTGACAAATTATTTACATTTCAATTCTTGATGATGAGATGTCTATTTGCCACAGCGTCCACTAACCATCAGGTAGACAATGCACTCGCTTGTGCACTGTCACCTCTGAGAACTAAGCTGTAATGCCTCTTAGCCTGTAATTGTACTGGCTCTCTGTACCATTGAAACCGGGACACAGCAGTATAGCCACTACCATTTTGTGGCAGAAATAAGCAGGAAAGTGGTACATATTAAGATAGCCTACAAAGCAGAAAAGGAGTCGAACCACCTAGTAAAATAGTAGTATTATGCTGGTATTTTGTGAGAGCATGGTCCCTCCCCGGTCCACCCGACACATTCGTGCTGCAATATATTACAAATTCAGTATAGTCATACTATTTAAATAAAACCGTGACCTAATAGTAAGTGCCTCGCGCAACCCATCAATACGTTTTTAAGTTTAAAGAAAGTGGTTACGTATGTGTTCTCACAACTACGAGTAAGATGAAATGACCCTTGATACCAGAAAACAGCAGTGTGTGAAATGCAAGGAGCCGGACTCTTCAACAAAAAATGGGCTCACCGCGTTGTAAATAACTATTCGTAATAATTAAGATAATAGTATTACAATATAATATAATTCTTCCTTTTTTGTCCTGCACCATTCATCCGATTACGGCGGAAATTTAATCAATTGTAGGTTGCTCGCCTGCGTATGATTTTGAAAAAGGTATTGCAACGCACGTAAATCATAGCAAGTAATTAATAAAAAATAAACAACGTATAACGTATACAGGTCCCTAAATTATTCATGAAAGGATCTCCTTCGTTCAGATCAACGCTGATGGATTGGAAAAACGGTGCACGCTTAAAGCGGTAAAAGGGTGTTGAATAGGCAAGAAAATCGACAGCCTTATATTTTAATTAAAAAAAACGTACGATACTTAAATAAATTGATAGCATAATTATATTTTAAGCTGAATACCATATTTTATTGATGTTCTAGTTGCACAATATTAAAAGTCTGTTTTTTTTTCAATGAAGTTTCAAACAAACTTACAGTCCACCTGGTCCATTTCATTCTATTCTTTTCAATTTCATTCAATTTCATCCTATTCCATTCTATTGTATTCCATTCTATATATTCTATTATCTGATATGACTTGATATGCCTTTTTGTCTTTGAGAGATTTCCCATAAATCCCATAAGTAAGCAGTTAATAACTTGCTGTCGCTTATATTACTTTGTCAATGTCAATGTCAGGGATAGTGACATCCGATTAATTATAACTATTCAGATAATACAATCCCTGGTATTATCTAAAAGAACATATTTATGACTGAATCTAGGCCACACCTAGATTAAGTTGTAAATATATCGAATAAACCTAAGTTTAATCAAATAAAGCAAGCAATGCATGTAACATAAACGCAAGTAAAAAAGTCCGAGATAAGTAAATAGTCATTTAATTTTATTATTGAGTCATTAAATTTATAATTTTCATTTTCTGTTGCCAACTCTACCATAAAATAGTGATATTTTTTACTTTATTTAATGTAGGTGCACTTTATTATCTATAAAATCGACATGATGTGTTCAAATATTCTGTTATAATTAACTATTTTTGCCATAAAGTTTACTAGTGCCAGTCATAACACAAAGAAACCGTTATATACAACAAAATATAAAAAAATATTAAGGTAGTTATTCGGTTCTTTTTTACTAAAATAGTTGGCAACCCAACGTGTACCTTGGAGTGTCCTAAGAAGCGATCATGGGAAATGCCAGAAAGGTACCTAGGCTTCTATTAGATGGCGCTATGACTATTAGGTTCATGTCAGACTTAATATAATCGGACAGATGACTCGATCGGATATAAAACCTCTGATATTACTGAAGGTCATTGTACCTTATCCTAATCATGGCTTAGGTTTTATGATACAAATTTTTAGGAGTGTAGTGGAATTCCATGGAGATAGCCAAAATTTAGCAGTGGACTTATTAGCAACTGTTAGGTGATGACGTGAGTGTTAAGTTATAAAATGATATTGTGTCTCGAATTTGAATGTATATATATATATTTTTTTTTTTATATATCATTCAAATTCTTTATCATTATTTTTTTTCAACTATATCTTTGTAAGCATGGACCTAACATCATGTTTTATTGTTTCTGAGATTTTACTGGTGCAAATTTTTTTGTCCTTTAAAGAATAAATGACCATAGATTTTTTTTTAAATTGTAGTCTCATATTGATCCATGAATTATCTTGAAGGGATTGAAGGAAAACATTCTAATGCGACACACGTTAGTAATCGTAAAATAACATCGCGTTCTCGAAAATGACATTCTTGAATGTTTTTTTTCTTTAATTAAAATTATGGTGATATTTTTATATACCGGTTTGCATGATATTCTGAGTAAACATGCACGCTGCGATCGTAAAATGTTCATAATTTTACACCTGACTTCCTCGTAAAATTTCCGCGTTGGAAAGTTTGATCTTAGAGATATTGATAAAATTAAATTTATCCATAGAAATTACAAGGTATTTATATATTTTATTTGTATTAATATGTTTATAATAAATGTTTCAATTGTTTTATGTGTCAAAGATTAAGTTCAAAATTAAGGATAAAAATGCCGATGCGTTGCCACCCCTGAGGACTGAGATGGAATACCCCGTTTTCACTAAAAAGGGTCTCCGGTTCTCTACACACAACATACGAAACAAAGCAACATTAAGCCGCTATTTTATGTTGGTAATCTTTGAGAGCGTGGGCCTTCCCCGGTTGAGATAACCAATTCGTACTGCAACAATAATATTTTAATGATTAGTCTGACTGCTCTTAATAGCAAATTATTTCACTATGTCAATATGAAAATGATGCCTAAGGCGTCCTATTAGCTGCCTTATATTATAGCAAATAAGTGGTTAAGTATACGAAAAATGCAACATAAAAGTCGAGGGTTCAAAGCTATCACATGATTACTGGCGTAAACTACTCTTTTGTTACTCATGGGGACATGCCGACGCATACATGCCTCGCGAGGGTAAGAACGGGCTATTTTGAACTCGCACCGACTAAAATCCCATGGTTTTCTATATTCACTGCATATAGGCAGGGCGACGAAAACATTTTCGCTCACATCCGTTATTCACTAGCACTATCCCTTGGTGGCTTTTTTAACTTGAAAATTAATGATTTTAAAAAACCTGGAAATTATTGTTTTCAGCCTGGTTTTTCGAGATCGAGATCTGATAAAATCAAAATCTTATCAGATCTCAATGTTTCAAGGTTCTAGGAAGCTATTCTGGCTATTTCTGCGATGATGTCCGTATTTCTGTGCGTGCGAGCGTACGTGAGTGCGTGCGGGTGTGCGTGCGTGCGTGTGTGCATGCATGCGAGCGTTCGTGAGTGCGTGCGTGCGGGCGTGTGTGCGTGCGTGTGTGTGTATGTAAACATGTAAGCATTCCATAACTTTGTAACAAGTGTCCGATCGAAAAGAGGTTTGCAGCGTCTGAAAGGACCTTGCTAAACTAAGATTATCTGTGAATTTTGACCGAATCCGTATTGTAGATGATGAGAAAACCTTAAAAATTTGAGTATTTTTATATCATCAGAAAGTAGTTTATTTGTGGTTACTTTGACACTTTTGCTTAGCTCGACTATTAAAAAAAAAAACGAAGACGATTGCCGCAAAGTGCATCAAAATCGCTTGATTCGTTTGAGAGACATCGTTGTCGAAAGAAATCTCGAAAAAGTGTTTACTCAAAATGACTTGAACTTTTTTGTGATAAATGTTTTTGTTAAGTTCAAAAAACTGCGTCGATTGCCGCAAACCGCATCAAAATAATAAAACGTTTGAAAAAACTCGAATATCTCAAAAACGTCGTAACGTTAACGTTTTGGAGCGCTTTGCATATTAAATTAGCGGGAAGTTGCAGGAATGGCCTGTAGGGTCTACCGAATTTTTGGAAATAAGACAGCCTGTCCCTGTATTCATTCTCAGAGACCATTTCAACCATTCAGACCCTCCACAATTCTTTTTTTCGTTCTTCCCACAAGGATTTTATCTCCACCTGCGCAACGAACTCACCCAAATTCTTAACGTGAAGGCCATGAGGCCAAAAAACGTGCATCGGAAAGCACCAGCCTTACCGGATCCAGCGGCGGACCTGGTCGGTGGCTCTTCTACCCTTTGAGCCCACCACCACCGATTACAAAATAGGGCAAGTGCCATCTTGCCATACTAATACTTCTATTCATCCGTGACTCTACCGTGGCTGCTACGGTTACAGTCCGAATCGGGTTTGTATCTTGGGTCAGACCCAAAATCTGTTATTTTATTTTCTGTCAAGAAATTTTCGGTAGCAAAAGTGTTTTACTCCCGTGTCCAAAGCCATTGATGCTTACGCATATGATAGTGAAGAAATAAAGAGTCCACCTGTGTTTGCGCACACGCTCGTGCACTATAATGCTGCTCTGCGCAGATAGCTAGCAACCGTTGAGATTAGTCACCGTGAGTGAAATGCGGTCTGTAGGATATTATTTAAGTTCTTTGTACCAATTGAGAAAGTGTAGTAAGGACTGTAAGAATTACAGATATAGGAAAAAGACCTGAGGATGCTGAAAAATAACCCAGCAAAAGTGTTTCTGGAGCCGATATCCTAATGAAATATTTTCGTAAATCACAAATACTCATATCCTGGTGAATATAGTAATGGCAGCGTAATGATAACGGGATTATATGGAGTGGAGTCTTAGTCTCTACTCCATGTAATCACGTGCCGAAAGAGTCTTTCAAAACAATTCAAAATAATTAAACTGCTATTGCCAACCCGCCTCCCAAACGTGGTAATTCCGGCAAATATGCCCAACTATTCAATCTATTGGAGAGCTCTATGTTCAGCAATGGAATTTTGATGGGCTGTAATAATGACCATGATCTTTTTATATGTCATTCTTATAACAATAAAGAGCGAGTTTATAAACAAGCCTTTTAATAATTTTCGGAGTCTAAGTTGGTAATCGGTTTTAGTTTATATTTTTTTTAAATCTGGCAGTTTAGTAATGCTAACAGTCGAGTAAAAATATCCTTTATATGCTAACTAAAAAATAAAGTTAAATAATAATAATAATGTGTGTGTGTAGTATAAAACCTTTCAACCATGTCATTTTCCATACAGATACATTTTTTTATATGCTGAGATAAACATTTACATTGGTACATCAGAGTGTATAGTTTGAGGTGGTGCTCTCATTCGGATATGTGTTTACAGAGTTATATTTATGTGTACTTCAGAATGTGGGTTGCATTTTACATTCGCATAGCGAGCAATTTTAACGTGTGAAGTACGTTACGAATGCCTGATTATGGATGTTAATGAGTGGCAGATCTCGTTGTGGAAATGAATTTGTTGCTTCCTTGTCTAAATTTATAATAAATTCGTGACATATATGGCTTAGTAGTTAGAGAATAAATTAGGTTTAATGTCACAGAACAACAGAATAGTAGATTTATTAAATTAGAATTACAAAGTTAGATTACCACGGCTAGTTCGGGGTTACAGAGCAGAATAGAAAAGAATAGAATCATTTTAATTCAAGATAGATTAAAAGAATACATAATAATAATATCCTCCAGACCGAATTTCGGCCACGGCGGCCTGCCTCAGCGGAGGCTAGCTATCGGCGCAGGACAGGATTATAGTGCCCAAGTGTACGCGCAAGCACAGTTGCACTCTCTATTCCCTCACTCTCATAATCCAATAGGACGGAAAACGACACGACCGGAGAGAGATCGGGCGCAGGACCAATGGCTTTACGTGCTTTCCGAGGCACGGGGGTGAGACACCGCCACCTTCCTGACTCCGGGCAGCTACTGAGAATTTCTTGACAAAAAAAAAACTCAATAATTGATTCTCTAATATGGTTAGATTTACTAGCAACCAAAGCTGGTAATTCTTCTGGTATGAATGATGAGATTGAAAGAAAAAAGGCAGAATTTAGACGTCTAAATAAGAGAGTAAAAGAAGTTGTTGAAAGGAAAAAGAAAGAAAGAATGGATAAGAATGATAGAAGGATATCTGATAATTTCCAGGCTAACATAAAAATGTTCTGGAAACTCGTAAGAACTGCCAGGGGGAAATACAAAACAGCCTATAATAAATGCTATAAGAGACGAGAATGGATGTATTCTGAATGATGAAGTTTCGAATTTAAACAGATGGAAGGAATACTTTGAAAGCGTGTTTATGAGTGAAGAGTCGTATGAATTAAATGAACTAGAAATTCCGAAAGAAGTGGAAAGGGGTATGGAGATAAGTGTAGATGAAATAATGAAAGCAATGAAAAGCATGAAAGCAGGTAAGGCAGCTGGATATGATAGAGTATCACTCGAGATGCTAAGGGCTGGAGAGGGAGTGGTGGCAGGACTGCTGTACACCTTGTTTAATTTATGTTGGGAATTAAAACGGGTACCGGATGACTGGTGTAAAGCAGTTATAGTACCAATATATAAAGGAAAAGGGTCACAGCAGGACTGCAAAAAACTACCGCGGTATCAGCTTGCTTAGTATTGTGGGTAAACTGTATGCTAAGGTGTTAATTGAAAGAGTTATGAAAGAAACTGATGGAAAAATTTGGGATGTGCAAGCGGGTTTTAGAAAGGGAATGGGGTGCACAGATCAAGTCTTTTCCATGCGCATGATTGCGGAGAAGTTTTTGGCCAAAAACCAGAAAGTTTTTGTGCGTTCATGGACTTGGAAAAGGCTTATGACAGAGTGGACAGGAATGTGTTATGGCAAACACTGAACTCATATGGGTTGAGCGCTGGTTTGATACAGGCATTAGGGTCTCTTTATAGGGACTCTAGTGCTTGTGTCAGGATCAATGGGGTCTACTCGGACTGGTTTGGCATCCAAAAAGGTGTCAGACAGGGCTGTGTAGCTTCCCCTTGGCTGTTCAACCTATTTATGGACCGGTGTTTGCAAACTTTGAAAGATGAAGAATGTGGTTTAAGAATGGACGAGTTAACCGTCAAATGCCTTTTGTATGCCGATGATCAAGTCATATTTGCGTCATCAGCGGCTGAGTTGCAAATGATGGTTACATTAATGAACTGGGAATTAAAAGAAAGGGGAATGAAAGTGAACGCAAGTAAGACGAAAGTGATGGTTTTTGAAAGAGAAGAAAGCAAAACGGTATGTGAAATAAGAATAGAAGGAGAGTTAATTGAGCAAGTGGATGAGTTTGTGTATTTGGGATGTGTATTTAGCAGGGATGGTAGATATGATAGGGATATAGAACGACGAGTAAATGCAGGGAATAGAGTGAATGGGGCACTACACTCTATTATGAAGAACCAGAATGTGTCAAAACAGGCACGTATGGTAATTCATAATGCTGTGTTAGTCCCTACGTTAATATATGGTAGTGAAAGCTGGGTGTGGCAGAAGAAGCACGAAAGTAGAATAAATGCTGTAGAAATGCGTTCTTTAAGAAATATGCTAGGGTTTAATCTGAATGACAGGGTGAGAAATTGCGTGATAAGAGATAAATGTGGTATGCAAGATGATGTTGTGACCAGGATTAAGAAAGGAATGCTTCGGTGGTTTGGTCACGTAGAAAGAATGAATGATGAAAGAGTGACAAAGCAAATTTATATGGCAGATGTGAACGGCCGAGTCGGGAAGGGACGCCCTAGAAAAAGTTTGTCGACCAAATTGGCGATATTTTGAAAATGGGCCACGTTAGAAGTACCCTTAACCGACGAGCATGTATGCGTAGATATATGGATGTAAAGGAGGCGAAAGAGGTATGTCAGGATCGTGCCAAATGGAAGTCCGTAATCTCTGCCTACCCCTCTGGGTGACAAGCGTGAGTGTTTATGTTTATGTATATGATTCTTTAATATTGATTTCCCGGGATTCGAACCCAGGACCTCATGATTAGCAGTTGCACTACTACAACCACTAGACCAACGAGGCAGTTAAAAAAAGAATACATATAGAAAGTAACTTAAACTTTACAACTGGTGCAAAAAAACCTACGTCCTGGGAAAAAGCAGCAAGAAAACCAGCGGGAATTTTTTTAAGCTTAATTTACAACAGCTAATTCTAATTTTAGACTTATGAACTCCGATATTTCGGATACTAATAATGTTCAAATATATAAATTATAATAAAATTATTATAAAAATTAACTAAAACTAATAAATTAAATTATCATATCGTCCTACTTCCCATGGTATGAAACCAAGAAAGCTGGCTGCATTTCCTCACTGAACTTTTCTGCACTTATTGAGACAAATATGTAGTCATCTCTCAGAGGCTCATATTTGCGCCACTAACTCAGTTCAGCTGCCTTTGACGCTGCCCGGGCTCTAAACGAGGTACTCCTAAGCTGAGAGGCTGCCGAAGTGTCTACGCAAGTAGCATCCCACACTAGGGATTTACCTCTCTCACACGAGACCAATGTCATACCGTCGAGTCTCTTGTGATCATGTCTAAATATTCCACAAGGCTGCAGCTTCGCTTTACCACGTATAAATTTTAAGTGCTAAAATAAAGTTAGAACATTAACAAATTTATGAAATAAATAAAATTAAGGATATTGAATAAAATTATCTTATTATACCAATCCATTTATACCAATTCACGGTTTCATAAGTTCATGCAATCTAGGGTTTATTGTACCACCTTGAGAGTCTACCTTTTGTTCAATAAAAAGACTTTACCTATAAAATGAAGTAGATGACGATATTACAAAGATATTTATTTCGAGATAAAAATATCATTCAAGCATTATATATAAAATAATATTCATTTGATTTATAATATACTAAAATTTAGTCTAAAAATAAGGATTGTAATATTTATTTATTTTGCTATAAAATTTAACTTTTATCTTATATTTTATGCCGCACTTGTGGTTGAAAATGATCGTATTAAGTAAATAATTTGCCATGAATTTTTTTTATTTTATATTTCGTTTCATTTAAACATTTCACTTCTACCATTTTTTTCGTGTGAACTGCATACGTGATTTATCTATATATCTTATACAATTAGCATGAAAACATTTACAAACATCGTGATAGCGATCACTTCATTCCCATGAGTTGTTATCAATCATGTAGGTACTATTTAGTAGTTTATAACCCTTACTAAAACAATTTTTGCTTATTAAATATATTAAACCTTTTAATAGATAAGTAGAAAAATTACTAACTCTTTTAGAGTCCAGTAACTGGTATTACTGACTTATTCCTTGTATTTACAGACTTTACTTTTTATTTTTGTGTACAAACATTTTTTCGTTGAGAGGCCAAAGTTAAAGTTAGTAATATATTTATTTCTTTAAAATTTTGCTCTAAGTGAATTGAAGCACGCAATATTGTTTAAACGTATAATATCGTAATCAAAATTCCATTGAATTTTTAAAATAAGAGGAAATTTTATTAAATTATGCAATAAATGAACCTTAAATCATGATTCCTTTGTCGCTCCCTTTGTTGAGTATTGTCTGTCGGGATATCTCTCATTTTGCACTGACGACTGAAAGAAAAGAAAGATGCACTCAATGCCCCATAATATGTTAATTATTACATGTATATATATACGCATAGGGTAAAAGTTGACGTGACCTTTTTATTAAAATAAAACTGTCAAACCTTCTTCAATAGAAAGAGGTTGATGACGGTTCCGATATGGTACGTATTTCGACTATTCAATCTTATTTGACAAATCGGGTTTAAGCACGAGTACCTGGATGAACGAGCTCTGATCGGTATTTTTTTTTTGGAAAACGTGTTTTTTGGAAATATATTTAAATAGAATTTACATATTGATGAAATATGGATAATATTTTTCGATCTTACCGACTTAATAAAAAAAAAAAATGTACTGGTTATTTAAATAAAAAATAATGAGTAAAATTAGGTTTATCTAATTTCTCTTGTTTTTAAAAAAATACTAAAAAAGGCCTCGAAGTAATAGATTTTCTCACAAAAGGAAAAAAAAGGAAAAAATTCTTATTTATAGTTGGAGCACATATAAATCGGCTCGACCGGGGATAGACCACGCTCTCGCAGAATACAAAAATAGCAAATTAATGCTGCTGTGTTTCGTATGGTGAGTGTAGAGAACCGGAGACCCCTTTAAGGAAAACTAGGTATTTCATCTCAGCCCTCAGGGGTGAAAACGCATCTGCATTTTTTATTCTCCATTGAGTCCATGGACCGCAGCATCCACTTACTATCTGGTGAGCTGTGTGCTCGTTTATCACCGTTATTCTATGAACAAAAAAACTTTTTGTAATAATATGGTTCGTTCTCACTCGTACTGTCTAGTTTATTTACCACGTAATTGTTTCAGAAAGTACAACAAATATTTACAAGGATTGGTTTCGGTAACGAGTATTAAATGTATCCATAAATTGATCCGATGTAGCGACAGAGGAATATGACTTTGGTTATAGCGCAACTTTTACAATAATTTCCATAACATTCATTGATTTTCTAAATATTGGGTTAGACAAACTTTGATTTGATATTGTTTGCGTTCCAATTATCATTGACCCGAAATACGGGTACCTAAAGATTCAGATTAAGCATAGTATTCTGTTATTAATAAATTATAACTAATTTATTTATCACCATTCAGATCAAATTTCAGTCATGGTGGCAAGTTTAAAAGGTATCTGATCATCTACTCAGGACAGAATTAAAAAGGCAGTGTATGCGCAAGCACAGATGCACTATCTATTCCCTTACTCTCGTAATCCGATGGGGTTATTCCGACACGAAGACAGAGAGATCAGGCGCAGGACCTACGGCTTTTCTGACCAGAGCGCGGGGCGCGGGGGTGAGACACCGTCAACTTCCTGACTCCTCGCTGCTACTAAGAATAACCCAGTAACTGATTTTGGCCACCAAATATACTTAGAAATACTTTAAGGACTTTTATTAATACGTTAGAAAATCATTTTGCTTTAGGCTATAAGTTCTCATGTAAATGGTAAAGTGGGATCGGCCAAGAACTGAAATAACGCCCTATCTCAATCAAAGTACCACCCTCACCTTCCATTACCATTCCATCACAGCCTATACAAATCCACTGCTGAACACAGGTCGCCCTCATAGATTGACTCACAGGGGGTATTTTGCTACAGTTGCCACGCTTGGCGAGCGGATTGATTTAATTATATTGAGTTGTAATCAGGAAGATGCTGCTGCCCATCTCCTGCCTGTCTTCCTCTGTCGCCTCTTACGACACCCACGGGACGATATGGGGTAGTGAATATTCTTACACCGCCACTATACGGCTTACTGCAACATATTTCTCCATTGATCCTGGTTGCTGGCAACGTTTTACCATTTGTAACAGATGGTAATAAAACCACATCTATCATCTCACAGTATTTGAAATGAAATAAAACTAATTTTACGAATTTTATCACGTTTAATTTTAACTTTTGAAGTTTTGGGCACTTTACAGCACCCATACTCACGTGACCATGGGTGCTTCTTCTAAGGTGTAGTCTTTAAAATGTAAAATAGGGCTCACTTCCTTTCACTTAGCGATGGCATCTATTCTAGTGAACTGGAAGTTCTTTAATCAGTTTTTTTTTAATAAGTAGTGCATTTTAGTTATAGGAATATTATAATCACAGGGAGTGTTTAAAATTTATGGACATACGATGAAGTCGAATTATGGGTTGAAGTTCGAATACGTCGTCTTAATGGGAGAAGTACCAATCTCTCACAGAATACCGTTTCATATAGCGGGTGATGAAAATAGCAGAGCTTTTCTTCTAATAATCCTTCGTGCATTCTACATGGTTTTTCTTGTATATATTTTGATTCTTATATTTTTAAACACTTGATATCGAAAAGGGCTAGAAAACGGACTGTTAAAAGTGGACTTGTAATAAAAAATTAAAACCGACTACGAAAAACTAAATAGAATGAAATCATTTTCACATAATTGCATTAGCTTCAGAAGTCGGTGCTAAGACATAGTGTCTTTGTCTTTTTATTAAAAGCCTGAGTTTTACCTCTTTTGAGTGAACTAAGGAATACCAAAATCTTTATTGTCACCGAAGTAGATTACTTTGAAAACTTCATCCACTATTTGTCCACACACAAATTTGTATTGGAGCACCCTAAAGTAAAACTTATTTAAAAAAAAAAAAAAAAAATATAAAATCGGTCTACAATTGAGAAAGATCGAGTAACATTCATACAAAACAAATTATTTCATGAAACCTCCTAATTTTTTGAAGACAGTTGAAACTACATCTTGCTGGAAATATTGCTGAGAGCTATCAGGATTCCGGCGATACATTTGCTTCAAGAAATTCCCACAAAACTTATCCACTTATAAGCGCTTTAAGGGACTGGTTTTATTCCTGTATAAATATAAATTTTATGAAACTTAATTTTTTTTTAAATCAATTTACAGTTGCATGCGTTGTTTTACAATTTTAAATCATTAATAAACTACTGCTTATATCAACAACATTCGTTTTAAAACAAAGGCCGCGTGTTAATAAACTTCGCACGTTTCTGTTGTTGTCCAAGCCTTTGTTTTGGGCTTCGGGCATCCGAAAATCAGATAACGGCCAGTCGACGCTGTGTTGTGTATTGGATTGCGTCGAAATATTCAACAGGGATATGTTGAGGAACTTTGAATGCTGGTTTAAATTTATATGATATCGGATAGGATTGTATGAAGGAAAAATATAAAAAAATATTTGCTCAAAGCAACATGTCATCGATTTTAAAAACAATTTTATAAAACATTGATAATTATGTTTAGAATAATGTAGAAATAACCATAATATTCAAGAGACTTAAACATAAAAAATAAAAAATATTTTTGAATGTCAAGTTTTATTAAATAAATCGCGCACGATTTATGACCGGTATTCATTGTTGTTTTGAATTTTCGAGTGTGTTTGTTCCAGTTCGTTACGTGTGTTATGGTGTTTGTTATGTCATACACTGGAATGCTATAAAGGAGGCTGTTCACATAACTTAACCGACTACGGTGAAATGAAAAAGGTGTAATGTTATTCTGACGTACCTACATAAAAGTGTAGTGTTATGCTATTCTGATTTGTTATTACTAGTGGTCCCTCAGTAGCCGAACTAGGTCCGTTTTTAATTAAGAGGTCGTCGCCTTTCGTCAACTTTTCCACTCGCACAGGACCATAATATAAAAAAAATGTTTAAAAGATAAGTAGCATTTTTTAAATTTTATTAAATGGCAAAATATAAATAAGTTATTGTTAAAACACATTTTTTTAACGTGGCTTTATTATATTTGTTTGCTGAGTTTATTATATAAACACAAAAAGTTTTTTTTAATCATTACATATTAAATTAATACTATATTATAGTTCGTCTATTGATTTACTTTAAAAAAACCACATTTTTAAATTTCAATTTCTTCTTAAATATATGGCTCTGTGAGAATGCGAAGAGTGTCAAATGGGATATTCCTTATAATTAAAAAAAAAACAATGGAACCAAATTCTGTGATAAATGGATAATTATATAGATTTAAAATAATTACGGTATCTGTACTAATTGTAAACTGTAAACTCATATTTGTTAAATTCGTTATTTTTCTTTTATGAATAACCTACTTTGATTAGTGCCTACTGTTTTTTGTAAGCACATTATTTTGTTAAAGGCTTTAATTCCACTGTGTTGCGTTATTTTGGTGTTCAGTTTCGCAAACATGCAAGATATGCATAGTCTGAGCATATTCTAAGATTCGTTTTTGATTATTGAATCTTAACTACATGAAAATAAGTTTGATAATATTTTAAAATTGATTTTACTTAAACCTTTTTCCAAGTGAACATTGACCTTTATATTATTCCAGTACATTATTGTGTTATCGTGTGTTATATCTTCCAGTGCGTTATTTACACTTTTTTACGACCTTACCTAAAATAGAGCCGTGGTAGCTCAGAAGAGTAGTGGTAGCTCAGATGGTTAGCGCTCGCTGTAAATTTCACAGTACGTGAGCAAACCGGGTTCGATCCCCGCCGGCACCAATGAAATTGTTAATTGCAATTTTAAGTACAGATTTACTACGTGCTCGGCGGTGAAGGAAAACATCGTGAGGAAACCTGCATGTCAGAGAAATAAGAAAAAATATTTCGAAGACATGTGAAGTTCGCCAACACGCATTGGGGCAGCGCGGCTGACAATTCCTTGCCCTAAAACCCTCTCAGAAATGAGCGGGAGGCCTGTGCCCAGCAGTGGGATGTATATAGGCCGTAACTTTACTTTACTTTTACCGAAATATTGTTACATAAAAACCCTTCTTTTTTTTTCAACTTTTAATTATTTTGAATTTGGAACGTGTCCTATTCCAGACACTTCAAAAGCTTGGTATATACCGTATGTTCGTATATCGTACTATCAACATATACAAAAACACTTCCTCTATCGAATACCATAAAAGATCGGGGCGGCCGCGTGCTGTTAGAACTACAAAGGCTGTTAATGCTGTTAAAGCCAAAATTCGTCGAAATCCCATTAGGAAGCAAAAAATCTTATCGCGAGAAATGAAGATTCCCGCTATGACTCTGTCGCGTATTATAAAACAAGACCTGAAGCTCGGTGCGTATCGCCGATATACAGGACATGCCCTAAATCATTATTTACAATTAAAGAGAGTGTATTGATCAAAACGCTGGAATGGACCCAGCTCAGAAATATCCTCTTTACCGGTGAAAAAATTTTTACGATTGAAGAGCACTACAAAAAACAAAATGATAAAGTGTATTTTTATA